>SJYC01059115.1:0-14694 GCA_006408675.1 Madoqua kirkii
GTTCACGGTTTCCATATTGCTGAAGCCTGGCCTAGAGAATTTTGAGCATTACTTTACTAGCATGTGAGATGAGTGCAATTGTGTGATAGTTTAAGCTTTTTTTTGGCATTGCCTTTCTTTGGGATTGAAATGAAAACTGACCTTTTCCAGTCCTGTGGCCACTGCTGAGTTTTCCAAATTTGCTGGCATATTGAGTGCAGTACTTTCACAGCATCATCTTTCAGGATTTGAAACAGCTCAACTGTAATTCCATCACCTCCACTAGCTTTGTTTGTAGTGATGCTTTCTAAGGCCCACTTGACTTCCCATTCCAGGATGTCTGGCTCTAGGTGAGTGATCACACCATCGTGATTATCTGGGTCGTTAAGCTCTTTTTTGTACAGTTCTTCTGTGTATTCTTGCCACCTCTTCTTAATATCTTCTGCTTCTTTAGGTCCCTACCATTTCTGTCCTTTATCGAGCCCATATTTGCATGAGGTCTTCCCTTGGTATCTCTAATTTTCTTGAAGAGATCTCTAGTCTTTCCCATTCTGTTGTTTTCCTCTATTATTGCATTGATTGCTGAGGAAGGCTTTCTTACCTCTCCTTGCTATTCTTTGGAAGTCTGCATTCAGATGCGTATGTCTTGTCTTTTCTCCTTTGTTTTCTCTTCTCTTCTTTTCACAACTGGAGAGGGCAGATGTACTCAATTATGCCTATGTGAGGAAACGTCTGAAACTCCACAGAGGATGGGGTTTGGTTTAGAGAGCTTCTGGGTTGGTGAGCATGTGGAGGTGCTGTGAGAGTAGAGCCCAGAGAGGGGGTGCAGGGTCCTCTCTGCTTCCCACATGCCTTGCCCCCTGCATTTCCTCCAGCTGACTGTCCCTGAGTTAGAACCTTTTAGAATAAACTGGTGATCTAGGAAATAAACAGGTTTTTTGAGTTCTGTGAGCCGCTTGAGCAAATTAATTGAACACAAGAAGGGGGGGTCAGGAGAATCTAAGTAGTGGGTCACATGTGCTACAGGTAACAATCTGGGCTTGCAGCTGCTCTGAAGTGGGGATGGTATTGTCGGACTGAGCCCTTTGCCTGTGGGATCTGTGTTGACTCTGGTACATAGTGTTGGAATTGCGTTGAGCTGTGAACACCCAGGTGTGTGTTCTGTGTGTGTTTTAATCTACAGTACACTGCTTTATTGTACACTGGCTCCCGCATGTGAGGCAACCTTCTCCCCTACATTGGAGTTGGTGATCTTTTAATGGACTCATTTGGGAACTTGGCCACCATTGCTGGAGAAGGCAGTGGCACCCCACTCCAGTACTCTTACCTGGAAACTCCCATGGATGGAGGAGCCTGGTAGGCTGCAGTCCATGGGGCTGCGAAGAGTCAGACACGACTTCACTTTCACTTTCACTTTTCACTTTCATGCATTGGAGAAGGAAATGGCAACCCACTCCAATGTTCTTGCCTGGAGAATCCCAGGATCGGGGGAGCCTGGTGGGCTGCCGTCTATGGGGTCACACAGAGTCGGACATGACTGAAGCGACTCAGCAGCAGCAGCCACCATTTGTATATTTAACCCATCCCAGATATCTGACCTGTAAATAAATTTCCTGATCATGTCCCATTTGTAAAGTTCTGATTACAGAAGTAATTTGACAAGAAATACTAGGTCAGAGGTCACCTTTACATTGATTTGTTCATTCATTTATTCCGTAAATAATTGGGTGCCTACTATTTGCCAGACCCAGGAGATGCCACAGTAAACAAAATAATAGTCCTCTGCTTTCATGAAGTACATTGTTTATTAGTGCAGTCAGGTGAACCCTGCATAAATTAATAATATACTTTAAAAGTGTAATAAACACTCTGAAGGAAAGAGGCAGGGTCCTGAGAGTAACAGGCAGAACCTCCATTGGAGCAGGTGGTTGGCAGTGTCTGAGGAGGTGACTGTAGGCTGACACTGTGTTGAAGGTGCCAGGGATAGGAGAGAAGAGAGCAGTGTAGGCAGAAGATGGCTCTGCTGATGTCCTGAGTTATATAGAGGCCTGCAAGGTTCTAGGAGCTGGGAGACGAGCAGGAGGAGGACAGAGAGAAGGTGTGAGCTGCGGGAGAGACAGGCTGGGGCCAGTCACACCAGGCCCCAGAGGCTTGGGGCTTATGGATTTAAAGTGCATGGAGAACCACATGGAAGAATTTAAGCAGGGGCATGCAGTGATCTGATTTATTTTTTGAAAAGATTACTGTGTCCCCCACATGGTAAATGGATTATAGGTAAAGCAGAAGCCAGAGGCGTGAGGGGACTGGGTGAGGTGTTTACTGCAGAGTCCAGGTTCATAACACCGTGGCCTAGACTTGTGATTTGAGAGTGGAGTGAATGACTCCACTCTAATGAGTGCGAGGCTGCCTGTGAGGAAGAAAGTTCCTATGCTCTTAGGAAAGGATCAGGGTGTAGCTTAAATGATCCAAGTATTATTCAGCCATCAGGGCTGTGTCTGATAAGCTTATTTCTCCAACCTTAACGCAGGTCCATCTCATGAACCTTAGCCTTCTCTGTGGCCTCTGTAGAAAAGAGACAAGAAAGACATAGTAAGAACAATAGAGCAGTGTACCATAGATCAGAAGGGACGCGTGGATCCTATGGCGTGGACTGTGGTACACGTACACTGCTTCTGAGCCTGTAATGCATTGCTCAGTAAAGATTTGCCAGTATTTCCTGAAAGCTTACTGTGTATATTTGTTGCTCACTCATGTCGAACTCATTGCAGTCCCATGACTGTAGCCCACCAGGCTCCTCTGTCCATGGGCTTCTCCAGGCAAGAATACTGGAGTGGGTAGTCATTCCCTTCTCCAGGGGATCTTCATTACCCAGGAATCAAACCCAGCTCTCCCACATTGCAGGAGATTCTTTACCATCTAAGTCCCTAGGGAAGCCCCATTTCCTGAGTGGTTGCTGTATACTAAAAGTGATTATTTATGTTCCTTAACTAGTTCATTATTTCATTGAATCTTCACAGTTCATGTGACCTGTTTTCCTTTTGCAGAGGAGGTTGATGCCTAGAGAGATTTAATGATTTGCTTGCATATAAAAGTCACCCCACCATCCCATATATGCAACTCCAATACCCCAGAGCTTTGGAAAGCACAAGTTTAGGGTTTTTTTTTGTAAGTTTGGTACAGATTTATTTGGCAGCAAAACTGACCTGAATTGATGTGAGTCTGAAGAGTTATTTTTGTTGGTTCCATTTGACATAAATATTTATAGGCGTTGCTACAGAAATGTGAATGTGCTTAATTATGAGTTGCTGTCTTAGACCTCCCTGGAAATGGTACACAGTATCCCATTGTGTACCACTGAATAAGAAAGAGATACAAAGGGAACATTTCATGCAAAGATGGGCAAAATAAAGGATGGAAATGTACACAGTATTCAGTATATTCACAATATTTCCTTCTGAATTTTCTTAGGATTCCGCATGAAGGGTTGTGGATATGAAAAAAGTGCTCAAGTTCTGACCCCAGGCTTTCTGGCTTAAAAGCTGTTTGCCTAACTAGGACACTGGTGAGAGGAGTGTAGGTTAGTTAGGCTGTTTGTCCCTTGAGGAACACGAGTGCACGGCACCAGAAGTGTCATTAGCCCTAAAGACATTCTGTCCCGCTATTGCCCCTGCTTCTTACTGCCCTCATAGTCTCTGTAGTATCCCACCTGCGTGCATGCTCAACTGCTTCAGCCATGTCCGACTCTCTGCAACCTTGTGGACTATAGCCTGCCAAGCTCTTCTATTCATGGGATTCTCTAGGCAAGAACACTGGATTCGGTTGCCATGCCCTCCTGTAAGGGATTTTCCTGACCCAGGGATCAAACCGTAGTCGCCTCTGTCTCCTGCATTGCAGGATGATTCTTTTTCTTCTGAGCCACCTGGGAAGCCTGCAGTATTCCAGGGCTACCCTTAAGCATCACTCTTCAGCTGTACCAAGTGCCCTGCTCTTTAGTGGATCCAGTCAGAGAGGTATTAGAAGAAACTAATCTAGTTGAAATAATAATTTTTTGAATTAATTTATTTTACTTGGAGGCTAATTACTTTACAATATTGTGGTGGTTTTTGCCATACGTTGATGTGAATCAGCTGTGGCTGTACATGTGTTCCCCATCCCAAACCCCCTTCTCACCTCCCTCCCCACCCCATCCCTGTGTGTTGTCCCAGTGCACCACCTTTGAGTGCCCTGTTTCATGCATCTAGTGTGGACTGGTGATCTATTTCACATGTGGTAATATACATGTTTCAGTGCTATCCTCTCAAATCATCCCACCCTTGCCTTCTCCCCAAGAGTCCAAAAGTCTGTTCTTTACATCTGTGTCTCTTTTGCTGTCTCTTATATAGTGTCGTCATTACCATCTTTCTAAATTCCATATATTTGCATTAATATACAGTATTGGTGTTTCTCTTTCTGACTTACTTCACTCTGTATAATATGCTCCAGTTTCATCCACCTCATTAGAACTGATTCAAATGTGTTCTTTTTTAATAGCTGAGTAATATTCCCTTCTGTATATGTACGACAACTTTCTTATCCATTTGTCTGCTGATAGACATCTAGGTTGCTTCCATGTCCTGGCTATTGTAAACAGTGCTGCGATGAACACTGGGGTACACGTGTCTCTTTCAGTTCTGGTTTCCTCAGTGTGTATACCCAACAGTGGGATTGCTAGGTTGTCTGGCAGTTCTATTTCCAGTTTTTTAAGGAATCTCCACACTTCTCCACAGTGGCTGTACTAGTTTGCATTCCCACCAACAGTGTAAGAGGGTTCCCTTTTCTCCACATCCTCTCCAGCATTTATTGCTTGTAGACTTTTGGATAGCAGCTATTCTGACTGGCGTGAGATGGTACCTCATTGTGGTTTTGATTTGCATTTCTCTGATCATGAGTGATGTTGAGCATCTTTTCATGTGTTTGTTGGCCATCTGTATGTCTTCTTTGGAGAAATATCTGTTTAGTTCTTTGGCCCATTTTTTGATTGGGTCGTTTATTTTTCTGGTATTGAGCTGCAGGAGCTGTTTGTGTATTTTTGAGATTAGTTGTTTGTCAGTTGCTTCATTTGCAATGATTTTCTCCCATTCTGAAGGCTGTCTTTTCACCTTGCTTATAGTTTCCTTCATT
Organism: Madoqua kirkii; assembly: GCA_006408675.1. Taxonomy (NCBI): domain Eukaryota; kingdom Metazoa; phylum Chordata; class Mammalia; order Artiodactyla; family Bovidae; genus Madoqua; species Madoqua kirkii. Next base: position 5,140 of record SJYC01059115.1, read on the forward strand.
GTGCAAAAGCTTTTAAATTTAATTAGGTCCCATTTATTTATTTTTGCTTTTATTTCCATTACTTTGGGAGGTGGGTCATTGAGGATCTTGCTGTGATTTATGTCAGAGAGTGTTTGCCTGTGTTTTCCTCTAGGAGTTTTATAGTTTCAGGTCTTATATTTAGATCTTTAATCCATTTGATTTTAGTTCTGTGTATGGTGTTAGAAAGTGTTCTAGTTTCATTCTTTTGCAGGTGGTTGACCAGTCTTTTAATGCTCAGGGCTGTGTTCTTGCTTTGCTGGAGATGTGCGTGGAATGTCTTACTCTGGAACTTGTTGGCTCTTGGGTGGAGCTAGGTTTCAGTGTAGGTATGGAGGCTTTGGGGTGAGCTCTGGTCTATTAATGTTCCTTGGAATCAGCAGTTCTCTGGTGCTCCCAAGTTTTGGAGATAAGCCTCCTGCCTCTGGCTTTCAGTCTTATTCTTATAGTAGCGTCAAGATGTCTCCATTCATACAGCACAGATAAAATATGTAGGTTAGTGGTAAAACAATTCACAATGAGGGACACCCAGAAAGGTTCACAGAATTACATGAAGAAGAGAAGAGGGAGGAGGGAGATAGAGGTGACCAGGAGGAGAAGAGAGAGAGTCAAAAGGGGAGAGAGCAAACAAGCCAGTAATCACACCCTTAAGTAAAAATGAATATTGAACATTAGATTCTTAAGTTTAGGTACAGAATTGATAACAAATACCAAAAAGCAAAGATTAAAAATCTAGAGTAGAGGTTAGACTTTCAAAAATACAATATTAAAAATACAAAACAAAATCAATCACAAAAATTATTTTTAAAATATATATGAAATTTGCTTTAAAAATAGGGTCTTTTTTTTGCAAGGTAATAGTAGGTTATACTAATGAAAATTAAAGTTGTAATAAAGGACTTAAAATTTTTTTTTAAGTGATAATAGTAACAATATACCTATGAGTTTTTCCGGAGCTGTTGTGGGCAGTGTGGGGTCAGTTCCGTTTCAGACATTTCCTTGTTCCAGCTTGTACTTGTTCTTAAGGTCTATAGGCCCGCTCCAATGCATAGTCAGTGTTAATTAACTACAGGGTTTTAATCTGTTGCCCCTGTCACTTCCAGAGCGGTTCCCTCTTTGTTTCTTTTGGCTTCCTCTGGAAGTCTCTTCGGTATCTAATTTCCGCCCTGACACAAGGGGGTGAGGGTGGTCACTTCTTCAGGCTCACTCGTTCAGTTGTGTTGTGGGGAGCGAGGAACACAGCAAACAAATATCACTGGCGAGTGTGGGGTGTGCTCGCAGTGTGTGGACCACACTGGGTCTTCCCCAGCTCCAGGTTGCTCAGCAGAGGCTCTGTCCAAAGCGGACGCTGTGTTTTGTGCACTTCCCAGGTCTGAGCTGCTAGGTTCAGGTTCTCGGGTACTCCACAGGAGCACAGACTCAGTTGGGTGTGTGTGTGTGCCCTTCCCAGGTCCGAGCAGTTCAGGCTACCGGGTGCGTGGCGAGCGCACTGTCCCAGGCAGGCCGTGCATCTTAATCACCTCCCTGGTCCCAGCCGCTTGGTTTCCTGGGGACGCTGCAAGAGCACCGTCTCAGGTGTGCCGTGTGTCTCCTCTGGGGAGCTGATCTCAGGCTGCGACCCTCCTGGCATATGTCAACCATCCAGGATCCCAGGAAGACATGGTTGGCAACTGGGAGCCTGCTCACGTTTGGTGGAGGATGCTGGGCTCTGTGGCAGAGTGTGGAGCAGCCGCTTGCCTTCCAGCTCTGGCCGTCAGCTGCCTGCCTCTCTGCCTCTGGCAGCAGGGAGGGACCTGTCCGCAGCTGGCCAGCTCTCCTTTGGCATTCGCTCAGTCCTTTGTTCTGTGAGCGGGCCAGGCTGCGAGTTAGAGCCTTTCACGGGAAAGTCATCTCACGTTAGCTCCCTCAGATTGTCCTCAGGGCATTCAGGCTGGGTCCTTACCCTAGGCACCAGTCATGCCGCCGCACCTCCCTGTCCCGCCCCGCTGCTGGTGGTGGACGGGAGCCTCCGGGCTACTTGCCCACTGGCACTTGCAGTTAGGTACGTGTTCTGTGGGGTTTTTTTTTCTCCCAGTTATGTTGCCCTCTGAGTTTCCAAAACTCCTCACAGACCCACCTGTGAGAGGGTTTCCTACAGTTTGGAAATTTCTCCTCCTTCACAACTCCTTCCCCAGGACAGGTCTCCATCCCTAAATCTTTTGTCTCTCTTTCTCTCTTTTATATTTTGTTCTACCTCCTTTTGAAGACAATGGACTGCCTTTCTGGGTGCCTGATGTCCTCCGCCAGTGTTCAGAAGTTGTTTTGTGGAAGTTGGTCAGCATTCGGATGAACTTTTGATGAATTTGTTGGGGAGAAAGTGGTCTCCCTGACCTATTCCTCCACCATCTTGGGACTGCCCCCCCCCACCGAAATAATAATTTACACTCAAGAAGACATAAAGAAAATTCTCAATATTCCCAGAACTGCTGGCATATTAAAGAAAGAGTGTTTATTTACCCAGCTCTTCTCTAATTGGACAAAGATTGGACAGTGTAACTAATAGATAAAAAATCTCACCAGTGCAGGAGAAAATACTTTCGGTCAGCCCATCAGAAAGATCACTGAGCCTGGTACCTGCCTGCCGTCCCCACTCGCCCACGCATTCCTCTCAAACTGCTGCTCCTCTTTTTTTTTAAAACATGGACCAGTTTTAAAGTTTTTATTGAATTTGTTACAACATTGCTTCCGTTTTATTTTTTGAGTTTTTGGAGGCCAGGGTAAGGGATCTTAGCTTCTTTAGTTCCCTGACCAAGGATTAAACTCGCAGCCCCTGCCTTGCAAGGCAAAGTCTTAACAACTGCACTGCCAGGGAAGTCCCAGCTTCTTTTTATAGCTTGCTCTCTTCTTCATAACATCACATGCAAGTTCTCAGAATCTCCAAGCGTTTCTCTCTCTTGTGTGTGGGACAGGGAGGCTTTATCAGCAAGCATAGGTGAGACGGTGGTTCTGTAACAAGTAGACCCTTACACCTCAGTGGTTTAAAGGCAGAAGTTTGTTCTCACGTCATGTGTTCATCAGGATTGTCAGGGTAGAATGCCGTGGTCCACAGCATCCTTATCTAGGGACTCAGGGTGATAGGGGCTCCACCATTTGCTGAAGAAGGTAAGTCAGTAAAGGCTCTTAAAGGTTCTCTGTGGAAGAGATATGCTTCCTTCTGCTCACATGTCTTTGGCTAAAACAAGTCAAGTCAGCATGTCTAACTCCAGGTAGGGAGCAGCCCAGTTCTCCTGTGAGCCTAGAGGTAGAGGAGGACGGAGTGTTGCTTGCAGACAGTAGGGCCTCCTACCACAGTGAGGATAGGGGCAAAGAAAGCAGAGACCACTGATTAATGTGCTAAAGTGGTTTTAAAGCTAAAAATAGAAATGAAAGTTAAGATAGTAGTGGGGTCATGCTAATAGACTCAGCATCATGAGATAATTAGCCAAGAGTTTTTTCCCAGATGTTTGTTTTTACTATGAAGAAGGATCTGTTACCGAACCAGGTCCATTTGCCCAACGTGCAGCAAGCTGGACACTGAGATCCTGCGATGTACAATTTATTCACCGGGCAGTTAGGAGATGGGAGGACAAGTCTGAGTCTGCCTCTCAAAAGTGAGGGGTTGGGATCTTCATGGGATAAGCACGATGATCTTAGGCATGGGGAGAGGTTATTGGAAGAAGGGGAAGGTGGGGTAATCAGTGTTCTGTGCAGGTATGTCTGGGTTACAGGCTTCAGTGTGTTCAAAATTGAGGTGCTCCACTTGATCTGAGGGTTGAGTTTTCTGCACCTGACCCTGAAAGGCCCTTTCTTGGGCCCTGTGCTGGCCCAGTTTGGGGCTGGTGACCCAGCTAGCCTTAGCCACCTCTCATAGGGCAGGAGCTGACACTACATACCTGTAGAACAGCTGGGCTATGAGAAGCTGGGAAGGTGTGCTGTTAAAGAGAGGAAAAAGGGAAGAATAACTAAAGCAAGCCTACTCCATTAAGGCAGGTGACCAGCAGAGGGGTTTTAACAAGCTGCTCCCCTGTCCATTGCTGTCCATAGAAGACAGCTGTATCCTGCACAGGCCCTGCCCTGCGGAGCCAGAGGCCAGAACTGCTTTTCGAGATGCTGCACGGCTAGGATCGCTTGGGGTTGAATAGTGACCACTGTCCTTGGCCAGACTGACAAGAGAATTTCCTTAAAGTCTCACCTTCTGATTAATTCCGTGGATTGGTAACCATAACCAGGGGGTATACTGATGTAGAGTCACATATCTTGATGGCATTTGCAGTGTCATTATTTTCTATTGGGAATTATGAATCCTCATCTCCATCATTTCTAGATTTCTGATGTTCCTGAGAGAAATTTGTTCCTTTATGCCTTTTTTCTTTCCTTCCTTCCTTCCTTCCTTCCTTCCTTCCTCCCTTTCCTTGCCCTCTATCTCCCACTTCCTCCCTTTCCCTCATGGCTTGTGGGATCTTAATTCCTTAACCAGAGATTGAACCCTCAGCCACAGCAATGAAAGCACCAAGTCCTGAGTCCAGATAATTATTTAAGTATGAGTTTTTACCCTCTAGAATTCCTGCTCAGCTGTTATCCCTTTCTAAACCCCTCCCTATGCAGAGCTTCCCGCATACATTGCATGAGATACAGATTTGGTCTCTCCCCTACTCACTTTGCTTTTTTCTTAGTTTCTCATCAGTTCTTTCTTAAACTTTGAAACCTTAAATTTATTTTCTCTGTTTTTCTTCCATTTGCTGTTAATTAGTCTTTTGTGCAACAAGTGTATGTTATTGTTTGTTATCTAGGCATCTGGGCCAGTTTCACAGCTTTTAAAAATGTGACTACTCTGTTGGTGGATGGATACTGTAAGGAACAGATGTCCTTAATAATTATTTTTTTCTTTTCAGACCAAAACTAAAGACCAAAACCATCTTGATAAAGATGTGGGTATACAAGAATTTAACTTAGAAAAGGTAGGTGTTTTGAAATTACTTTTTCAGCTTTTCATACCAAATATGCATGTGTTTCTATGTTGTCCAGTGGTCAGGGAACAGTGACTGCATTTACTGGGTTGAACATTGTATAGTCGTTTAAAACACGCTGGTTTTATGATTATAGTGTCCATGATATAGTGGTAGGAAAAACAGGGATGTTTGTGTTCTGTGGTTGTAACTTGGTTTTAAAAATGTGTGAGAAGGGGGCCGGTCCTAAGATGGTGGAGGAATAGGATGGGGAACCACTTTCTCCCCCACAAATTCATTGAAACATCATTTGAACCCTGAGCAAATATCACAGAACAACTGCTGAACACTGGCAGAGGACACCAGGCACCCAGGAAGTCAGCCCATTGTCTTCGGAAGGAGGTAGGACAAAATATAAAAGATAAAAACAGAGACAAAAGAGTTAGGGACAGAAACCTAAAACTATCCTGGGGAGGGAGTCGTGAAAGAGGAGACGTTTCCCAACACCAGGAAACCCCCTCACCTGCGGGTCTGTGGGGAGTTTTGGAATCTCAGAGGGCAACATAACCAGGAGGAAAAAATAAAACCCACAGATTACGCGCCTAATTGCAATTCCCAGTGGAGAAGTAGCCCAGCCGCTCCCGTCTGCCAGCAGCAAGTGGTGGCTAACAGGGAGGCGCAGGCTGCTCTGCTTAGGATGGGGTCCGGGCCTGAAGGCCCTGAGGGCAGTCTGAGGGAGCTCCCATGAGACAGCAACCCAAACTGTGGGATAGCCAGAGAGAGAAAGAGGAAAGAAAAAAGAGGAGAGAGAGAACTTGCCTGCGAAAAGCTCTAACCTAAGACATTGCCAGACCCTCTCACAGAACAAGAGGACAGAATGAATACCAGAGGAGGGCTAGCCTGCTGTAGACTGGCCCATCCCCCACTGGAGGTAGGTACAGTCAGGCGCCAGCCAGAACCAGAACGGGGCAAACTCGCCCCAGAGCCCGCATCCTCCACCAAACTGCGAGCAGGCTCCCAGTTGCTAACCAACTCTTCCTGGGATTCTGGGGGGTTGACATCCACCAGGAGGGTCGCAGACAGAGATCAGCTCCCCAAAGGAGACACATGTCACACCTGAGATGGCACACCCGAGCAGCTGGGATGGGGAAGGCGATAAGATGCACCCCTACCTGGGGAGAGTGCACTCGCCATGCACCTGAGCGCCTGAGCTGCTCGAACCTCAGAAGGGCACAAAACGCAGGCCCAACCGACTTTGTGCTCTTGCGGAGCATCTGAGAACCTAAACCTGAGCGGCTTATACCTGGGAAGTGCACGCATCCCCGGCCTGCCTTAGACGGTTCTCCAGCAGAGCAGCCTGGAGCCGGAGCAGTGTAGACCAGGCGAGCACACGCAGTGAGCAGGGGCACACCCAGGGTGGCCCAGACTCTGTGGGCACTCCCCACACACCCAGTGACCTTTGTCTGCAGGGCTCCCTCTCCCTGCAGCACAGCTGAAGGAGGGAGCCTGAACAAATGACCACCTGCACTCCCTGTGTCAGGGCGGAAGTAGGTACTGGAGAGACTTGCACACAGAGGAGGCCAAAATAAACGAAGAGGGAACCACTTTGGAAGTGACAGGTGCAACAGATTAAAACCCTGTTAGCAGTGGCTACGGGAGGAGGTGATGGCACCCCACTCCAGTACTCTTGTCTGGAAAATCCCATGGGTGGAGGAGCCTGAAAGGCTGCAGTCCATGGGGTTGCGAAGAGTCTGACACGACTGAGCGACTTCACTTTCACTTTTCACTGTCATGCATTGGAGAAGGAAATGGCAACCCACTCCAATGTTCTTGCCTGGAGAATCCCAGGGACGGGGGAGCCTGGTGGGCTGCCTTCTATGGGGTCACACAGAGTCGGACACGACTGAAGCAACTTAGCAGCAGCAGCAGCAGCACTGGCTACATTGGAAGGGGCCTGTAGACCTTGAGAAGAAGTATACGCTGGAACTGAACTGACCCCACATTGCCCTCAACAGCTCCAGAGAAATTCCTATGTATTTTTTTCTATTATCACTTACAATTTTTTTTTAATTTTTAAGTTTTTTAGTACTCCTTTAATTTTCATTTTTAAAACCTACTATTACCTTGCAAAAAAAAAGACCCTATTTTTAAAGCACATTTCATATATATTTTTTTAATAACCTCTGTGACTTTTTTTTTAATATCATATTTTTGAGAGTCTAACCTCTACTCTAGGTTTTTAATCTTTGCTTTTTTGGTATTTGTTATCAATTCTGTACCTTAAAGAATCGAATCTTCAGTACCCATTTTTACTTAGGAGTGTGATTAGTGGCTTGAGTGCTCGCTCCCCTTTTGACTGCTTTTTCTCCCCCAGATGACCTCCATCTCCTCCCTCCTGCTTCTCTTCTCTACTTAACTCTTGTGAATCTCTTTGGGTGTTCCGGGCTGTGGAGAACACTTATAGAAGTGATCACAGGCTAGATTGGTCTCTTTCCTTTTGACTCCCCCTTCTTCTCCTCTTGGTCACCTCTATCTCCCTCCTCTCTCTTCTCTTCTCCGTATAACTCTTTGAACCTCTCTGGGTATCCCTCGCTATGGAGAAGAATCTTTTCACCATTAATCTAGATGTTTTATCATTGGTGCTATATAGATAGAGAAGTCTTGAGGCTACTATAAGAATAAGACTGAAAGCCAGAGGCAGGAGGCTTAAATACAAAACTTGAGAACATCAGAAAACTCCTGACTTCAGGCAACATTAATCAACAAGAGCTCATCCAAAAGCCTTGATACCTACACTGAATCCAAGCTCCACCCAAGAGCCAACAAGTTTCAGAGCAAGACTTAACAAGCTAATTCTCCAACAACACAGGAACATAAATCTGAGCACAAAAATACAGGCGGCCAAAAGTCACACCAAACCCACAAACACCTCAAAACTCACTACTGGAAACATCATGGCACTCGAGAGAGATGAGATCCCATGAGAACACCAAGCAAGCTTCCCTAACCAGGGACCTTGACAAGCCACTTGTCCAACCCCACCCACAGGGAGGAACCTCCACAATAAAGAGGAACCACAAACTTCAGTATACAGAAAGGCCACCCCAAACATAGCAACCTAAACAAGATGAAAAGGCAGAAAATATTCAGCAGATAAAGGAACATGATAAAAGCCCACCAAACCAAACAAAAGAGAAGGAAAAGATAGGGAGGCTACCTGAAAAAGAATTCAGAATAATGATACTAAAAATGATCCAAAATCTGAAAACAAAGTGGAGTTACAGATAAATAGTCTGGAGACAAGGATTGAGAAGATGCAAGAAACGTTTAAAAAGGACCGAGAAGAAATAAAAAACAGTCAATAATGAATAATGCAGTAACTGAGATCAAAAGCACTCTGGAGGGAACCAACAGTAGAATAACTGAGGCAGAAGATAGGATAAGTGAGGTGGAAGATAGAATGGTGCAAATAAATGAACCAGAGAGGAAAAGAAAGAATTAAAAGAAATGAGGACAACCTCAGAGACCTCTGGACAATGTTAAACGCCCCAACATTTGAATCATAGGAGTCCCAGAAGAAGAAGACAAAAAGAAAGGCCATGAGAAAATACATGAGGAGATAATAGTTGAAAACTTCCCTAAAATGGGAAAGGAAATAGCCATCCAAGTCCAAGAAACCCAGAGAGTCCCAAACAGGATAAGCCCAAGGCGAAACACCCCAAGACACATATTAATCAAATTAACAAAGATCAAGCACAACAAATATTAAAAGCAGCAAGGGAAAAACAACAAATAACTCACAAGGGTATCCCTATAACAGTTGATTGCTCAATAGAAACTCTTCAAGCCCAGAGGGAATGGCAGGACATACTTAAAGTGATGAAAGAGAAAAACCTACAGCCCAGATTACTGTTCCCAGCAAAGATCTCATTTGGGTATGAAGGAGCTTTACAGACAAGCAAAAGCTGAGAGAATTCAGCACCACCAAACCAGCTCTCCAGCAAATGCTAAAGGATCTTCTCTAGACAGGAAACACAGAAAAGGTTTATAAACTCGAACCCAAAACAACAAAGTAAATGGCAACAGGATCATATTTATCAATAATTACCTTAAATGTAAATGGGTTGAATGCCCCAACCAAAAGACAAAGATTGGCTGAATGGATACAAAAACAAGACCCCTATATATGTTGTCTACAAGAGACGCACCTCAAAAAAAGGGACACCTACAGACTGAAAGTGAAGGGCTGGAAAAAGATATTCCATGCAAATTTGGAGCCAAAAGAAAGCAGGAGTAGCAATATTCATATCAGATAAAATAGACTTTGAAATATAGGCTGTGAAAAGAAACAAAGAAGGGCATTACATAATGATCAAAGGATCAATCCAAGAAGAAGATATAACAATTGTAAACATACATGCATCCAACATAGGAGCACAATAATATGTAAGGCAAATGCTAAGAAGTATGACAGGAAATTAACAGTAACACAATAATAGTGGGAGACTTCAATACCCCACTCACACCTATGGATAGATCAACGAAACAGAAAATTAGCAAGGAAATGCAAACT
>SJYC01059117.1:0-12488 GCA_006408675.1 Madoqua kirkii
GGGGGGGGGGCGTTCAGAATTGGGAACACATGTACAACCATGGCTGATTCATGTGAATGTATGGCAAAAACTGCTACAATATTGTAAAGCAATTGGCCTCCAATTAAAATTTTAAAAAATGTGTGAGAAAAAAAGATGGGAAGTAGTTCAGCTGCCAAGAGTGGATATTGGTGTCTTTTTCTGTTTTACATTATGTTTTTTAAATATAATGTATTTTTTTAAGTTGTTGGGTTTTTTAAATGTATTTATTTATTTGGCTGCACTGAGTCTTAATTGTGTTATGTGGGATCTTTGATTGTGGTGCACAGGCTATGGTGTGCTCAAACTCATAGTTCCTTGGCCTGTGGGATTTTAGTTCCCCGACCAGGGATCAGACCCATATCCCCTGCATTACAAGGCAGAATTTTTAACCACCGCAGGGAAGTTCCAACAATCTTTTTAAAGAAAGTGGAGCTGTGTTTGAAGCGGCTGTGATAAAGGGTTTCTTGGTGTGAGTAGATATGTCTGGGGAGGTGCTTTGTTGCCTTTGCCGGTAACAGCTTGTTTTAGGGCACATCTCAAGCACCACTTGGACTTCCCTGGTGGCTGAGACGGTAAAGCGTCTGTCTAAAATGCGGGAGACCTGGGTTCAATCCCTGGGTCAGGAAGATTCTCTGGAGAAGGAAACAGCAACCCACTCCAGTACTCTTGCCTAGAAAAATCCCATGGACGGAGAAGCTTGGTGCAGGCTGTTGTCCATGGAGTCGCAAAGAGTCAGGCACAGCTGAGCGACTTCACTTCACTTTAAAGCACCACAGGCTCTGTGGGTCATCCTCGTTTTGTCACTGATTTGTGCACAGAGAAATCTCAGCTTCAGCTGCCTACTTTAAATGTGGGAGAATGGTGTGGGGAAGTCATAAACCTTTGTGAGAGCTCCACAAAGCCGCTTACCTGCCACCATGACAGAACTCTCAGGCGGTGTAGCCAGCCACTGCAGGTCACATAAAAGCGCTGGGGGTGTAGCGCGTGGTGTCTGCTGGGCAGTGCCCCTCGGCTGTGTCCCTTGTGGAGTCTTTGGAAGGCACTTGGGTCTGACTGTGCTTTGTCTCTGCAGGCTCGCTTAGAAGTGCACCGGTTTGGGATCACAGGCTATGGAAAGGGAAAGGAGAGAGTCCTGGAACAGGAACGTGCCATCATGCTGGGTGCTCGGGTGAGCGGCTGCCTCTGCCTTCCACCCCCAGCCAGGTTACAACAGAGGGGAGCACCTGAGCAAGGCAGGATGGGGGATGCTGGGAAGTGTTTGCAAGATAAAAAATGAGTGTACTTTCTTGTTTCAGCCTCCCAAAAATAGTTACGTGAATTACAAGGTTTTGCAGGAGCACATCAAAGAAAAGAAGGCAGCAAAGGAAGAAGAAAAGAGAATGGTAGGTGTCATAGCCTCTTTATTAAACTAGGTTGGAAAGACGGTGTCAGTCTGCTGCAGTGCAGTGCAGTGCTGGACCCTTCTGCTTGGAAAGCAGTCTAGACAACAAGAAGCCTACAGTTAAATAACCATTCTGTCCACTTCTTTGAGTCAGCTGCATTTTGTGATACCAGCCACATAATCTGACTCGTTTACATGAAAGGGTTGCGTTGAAATGGGCAACTCCTGTTCAGATACTGTGAGCTACTCTGATCCTTTCGCTGTGTCAAGTTGTTCCTTTTTCCTTTTGCGTTGTGTAGAGCACACGGACTTAAGACAAACCACAAGGGCATGTGGATGTTATGTTCCCTCCCTTTTGCTTAAAGTGGAAGGTTTGACCTTTCTACTGTTCATTTTCTCTGAATGGCCTTTCACAGTTTGAAAGGGTTTTAGGATGAAACTTTGAGTCTGTTACATTTAATGTGCCTACTTGAAAAAATATTAAAAATAAACGATATCTCTGTTTCTTTTGGTGACAAATCTCTTGCCTTTTGTTGAATCTCCATTATCTGTTATGGATACATATTTTTTCTTTGATTCTGAAATCAGGCCAAGGACACAGATATCTTCAAGAAAAAGAAGAGGAAAGGGCAGGAAGACAGGTAAGTGATAGTTAGGCACTGGCGTGGAATGATTTGGATAAACCTTTTGGTTAGTTCTGAAGGTGCTAAACCTTGAATGGATGTGGTTTTTCTAGCCTGGTGCAGCGCTACACTCTCTCTTTTATCCTAAATCAGGCCCTTGGGAGGGGAGACAGGATTTAGTGAATTGTCCAAGATGAGGTAACTCCCTCAGAATTGAAAAAGAAACCTATTTTCAAGCGCCAGACATGTGTAGTGACTGATGGAAAAGCTGGGACCGAAGTTTCCAGCAAGACCTCTCTTCCCTCCTGAGAGGTACTGCTGGGCCAGCATGACGGGCCGGGGTCTGTGCTGCCTGCCTGTCCACAGCCACTCAAGGGAGAGCACTGGGGTCTGAGCAGTGGAACCTTGATTTTCTGCCATTCTGCTTATTTCTTAGCTTCATTCAAGTATCTCTTTCTCTCTTCTGAAATTACTGTTTCAAAATCTACTTTTGTCTACAGCTGGAAGCGGATCAGTTGTTTCTGGCTGTGTGGTCTGTCTTCCACTGTGCGCTGGGCACATAGATGTTAGGGGTACAGCCATGAGCACATTGAGGGTCTCTGCCCTGGAGGAGCTTACATTTTAGGGTGGGAAACGCATTAAAACCCATAAACAGATACATAGGGCTTGTCAGGTCCTGGCAGGCTTCGTGAAAGTGTTAGTCTCTCAGCTGTGTCGATTCTTTGCAGACCCCATGGACTGTAGTCCACCAGACTCTTCTGTCCCTGGGATTCTCCAGGCAAGAATACTGGAGTGGGTTGCCATGCCCTCTTCCAGGGGATCTTCCTAACCCAGGGATCAAACCCAGTTGCAGGCAGATTCTTTACCCTCTGAGCCACCAGGGAAGCTGGCAGGCTTCGTGAGGAGGTTGAAGTTTAGCACACATTGAGAGAGTGTCACTGAGGTGGGGCTGGTATGTTGTTCTGAGGAAGCCACATCTGAGTCTTGAGAACTGTATGAAGAGGAAGATCTGGAAAGACCTGGTAGCGGATTATTCAGGGTAGAAGAAACCAGTGGAAAGGCCCTGAGGCAGGAGGCAGTTCAGGGGCCGCAGGAAGGAGGGTGGTGCTACATTGGGTCGAGGGCCGTGCCTGGGAGGAGCTGAGAGTTCACAGGAGCAGACCCAGGGGGCCTGGTTGTGGTGCTGGAATCATTTGTTTAAACCTTGATTATAGTAATTTTCTCTCACTATAAATGTAGGAAATCAAAAAAGAAGTCTGCTCCAAGTATTTTGTCAAGTGGACGGATTGGACAGGTTGGAAAATTCAAAAATGGGACATTGATTCTGAGCCAAATTGATATCAAGAAAATAAATTCTTCCAGAGTGACTAAATGACATTACTTTATAAAACAGAGAAATGGGAAAGTACCAGATGGACCAAAACTGGACCCCTACAAGACTTCCAGATTTTTCTTATTTATTTTGTATTTCACAGACCTTTTTATCTTAAGGAGAAGAAATAATTAATTTCTAGCTGCTGAAGTATCTTTTTTTTTTTTATGATAACCACACTGGGCCAACTGCAATGTGAATGTGAAGTCGAATTATTGAGAAGAATGTTTAATATTCTCCAATGAGGATCACCCAGGTTTCACTTTCACTGGTGCCTTGTGCGTTTATGTGTCGCTATTTCATAATTTTACAGATTTGTAGATGCTAGTAATTAGCTTAAAATTGCATTTTAATTTCTAAAAATGTTTAATCATGAAAAAACTAAGAATGTGATAATTTGTCAGTTGTTTTAGGGGAAAAACAGTTTAAATTTTCAGCCTACCTAAGGTGTATAAAATCTACTTTGTAAGAAGCTGTATAAATAAAATACAACTTTATGATAAAAATGAACATGACTATTAAACAACACAACCAATAAGTTAAACAAATGTTATCTCCTTCAAAGTCATAACTTGGGACAGCCATACATATATTTTTAACTAGTATTACCCTTATTGAAAGTATTAGAACTTCTTAAAGCTTGTGACACTTAAAAAAAGATCTTCATTTTTTGGCTGTTTTTTTTTCCCCCACTGTCCAGAAATTCAGATATAAACCTAATAAGTAATAAAGTTATGGGGAAAACAGAGGGGTACTTTTCACCACTGGCTGACTCTCTTAAGTGACTCATAAGTTGACTTGGAAGGCATTTACATTGTTTAAAATATATTTTGAATTGAAGCAAAATTGGAAATGTTTTATTAAAACACTGGCAGTATTTTTTTTCTGGTTTGTTTTGAAAGGCAGTATTCATTGGGGCGTATATTTTGGCGGATTTGCTTCAGTTCATTTTCGGCTGAGCTGGGTCTTCTGTCCCTGCTTTGTTGCCTGTGGGCTGCACCAGGTGCGGTGCAAGGCTTTCTCGGTTGTGGTAGCTTCTTGCTGCGGAGCATGGGCTCTGGATGCATGGGCTCAGTAGTTGTGGAGTGCAGCCTTAGCTGCTCTGCTGTGTGTGGGATCTTCCTGGACCAGGGATGGAACCATTGGCAGGTAGATTCCTAACCACTGAGACCACCAGTGAAGTCCTTGGCAGCTTTTAAGTGTTTTTTTTCTTTTTTAAAGAAGGTGTGAAACAGTTGTGTCCGACTCTTTGTGACTCCATGGACTGTAGCCCACCAGGCTTCTCCTTCCATGGGATTTTCCAGGCAAGAGTGCTGGAGTGGGTTGCCGTTTCCTTCTCCAGGGAATCTTCCCGACCCAGGGATCGAACCTGGGTCTCCCACGTTGCAGGAGGATGCTTTACTGACTGAGCCACCAGGGAAGCCCACCAAACATAACAAAGCCCTAGGAAAAATCTGAGGAGCTGGAAATGACCTACTGGACTGGGTACCTGGTCAGTTTAACTCCTTATTGACAGGTGGAGGATGCTTACTGACTGAGCCACCAGGGAAGCCCACCAAACATAACAAAGCCCTAGGAAAAATCTGAGGAGCTGGAAATGACCTACTGGACTGGGTACCTGGTCAGTTTAACTCCTTATTGACAGGGAGCCAGGAAACCTAGCAGTCCCACCTCACCCCACCTCCCGTGAGCCTTTGTGGCTCAGATAACTGAGCACTTGGCCTCACTCTCAACCAGAGTCCCAGGCTAGTCAATTCTGGAATAGCATGCAAGCTCCTAGTGTAAATTGCTTTCCTTGCTTCTTGTTTCACCTTTTAATTTATGGAGTAAATACAGAGGAGCCATGTAACCACTGGGTGCTCTGGAAATAGGTCTAAGGGCGACAAGCAAGCCTGCATGATCAGAACTGATGGTCATGTGTAAGACCATGCTGTTTATTTCCCCGCTCATGAGGCTTCCTCCAGCAAGGCTAGCAGCAGAGAGAAGTGACAGTGGAGAACAGTGCTGCCGTGGAAGGGGCCCATGCCTGGGGGAGCTTCCTTGCCATGTCTTCCATACGCAGCACCCTTTCCCCTTCTCAGGGCTTCTCCCTGATCATGGATACACCTGGGTGGATCGGTCCTGGTGCCATACAACCCTACCACCACCTGCCCTTAATCCCAGGCACTGCTCAGGGAATTCTTGAGTCCCATCCCCACAGCGCTTGGCCTTGTGGACAAAGAAGGAAGCAGAGAGCACAGCTGTGTTTCACTGAACCAAGGCTCTTGCCCGGGCAAGAGTGGGCACCAGCCTGCAGAGGTACCTAACCCCAACCGGCAAGCAGAGGCAGGGCTACGGTCACCCGGGGGCAAGGAGGAGTCTGTGCCCAGTGGTCACCCCAAGCCTCCGGTGCTCCCTGTCCCCAGCGCTGGTGGTAAATCGACAAGCACGGGACCCCTGGACTAAGAAGGGCCTTGGCAACCTGAAGCTCGGATCTTCCCCGCCCCTGCCTCCCAGGGGATGGGAGTCTGTATCAGGGATGGTGGGGTGGCGGGGTGGACAGAGTCCAGGAGATGGAGAGGGTCTGTGCAGCTCCAGGACCAGCCAACCTGCCTCGTCTCAGCTTCCCTCTCCGCGACTCTGGAGGAACCTCTCCCTAAACTTGAGGGGAAACCTGTGTGTGGCACAGGGCGTGGACTGGTGGGCCCTGCCATGTCCCTCGAGACCCTCTGCCAAGAGCGCTGAGGTACCTGCTTCAGCAGTGAGCTCTTCTCAGGGATGCCCGCCCCCTGTAATGTCCCAGGCACTGATGACTGACGTCCCAGCTCTGGGTGCCTGCGCTGAATGCCCGAGGCCTTCGCTGGGTCTCCCTTGGCCAGATTCTACTTCCTTCTCTTTGTGTTGATGCCAAGAGCTCCCTCTAAGGGATGTCCTCCTCTCAGAGTCCGCAACTGGCCCCGAAACCTGGCTAAACCACTCGGTGGTCCAGCAGGTGACAGAAGGCTGACCAGGTCGCCGGCTGTGGGGCACGGGAGACAGCTGTTGTTGGGAAGCACAATTTGAGAAAAGTGACAGTTTTGTCAGACACCAGGCTCAGTCTGTGGGTGAAGGGCTGGTTAGTCTCCTTCATCCTCCCAGGCCAATTAGGACATTTTCCCCAAATCTTAGTTAGCTTCCACTTGCAGCCCATGATTCATGAATTCATCTCAACCATTTGTTAACTCTTAACCAATACTTGCAAAAATGAGTTTCATGAACTGTTGGAGATGGTACCTTATAATTGAGAGTCATGTGGTGCTAGTGGTGAAGAACCCACCTGCCAACGCAGGATACAGAAGTAAGTTCGATCCCTGGGTCAGGAAGATGCCCTGGAGGAGGGCATGGCAACCCACTCTACTGGTATTCTTGCCTGGAGAATCCCATGGACAGAGGACCCTGGCGGGCTACAGTCCACGGAGTCACAGTCTGACCCGACTGAAGCGACTTAGCATACGGCATATGTAATCACCTCATGACTTCCTGAGCACACGCCGAGAAGCACATTGACCTTGGGCCTCCCCGGGCCCACACCCCACCCCACTACAGCCTCTGCCCATCCAGCTTTGCACTTAGGCCACTTTGAAGAGAGGCAGACCTTGCTGCTGAGCAGTAAGCACAGATCAAACCTTGTTTTTCAGCTGTTGGCAGTGTCAAAAGAATTTATTTCAAATCTGCTGAAGGTTGTGGTAAAACTCAAGTTTTCCAAAAGGTGATACACAAAGTCCAACCAACCCCCAAAGACCAGAAAGCACAGTGTTTGCAATTCAAAAAATACAAACGCTTGGGATACCAATACAAAAATTAGAAAAAAGTTGCATACCGTCCCCCCACCTCCCTCCTCCAGGTTTCCAGTGGAGCGTGAACACCAACAGGACCAAAAGCTGCCACCCTATGGCAGCAGCTCCCAGCAGACAGCGGGCGCAGCGGGGGGGAGGAAGGCAGGGCAAAGAGAGACAGGAAGGTGGAGCTTCCGGCATCGACAGCTAAAACAAGGACACGAAGCTTTTTGCTACTTTGAAAATTCCTTTGCCAACGTTAAACACACATCTCTCATGCTTAATACAACAGCTGAGTGCGAAAGCAGCAATTCTACATCATGCATTTAATGTTTTCTGCTTTGCTCACTCTGCACTTCCTCTTGGTGCTGAGAAAACCCTGGGGCCTGGGACATCCAGTCACCACTGAGGAGTTAGAAGGGCCCTTCCCCAGCTGCAGCCTCACCCAGGAAACACCCACTGCGCTCCTGTGTCCACAGCTGCCAGCAGTCACTTTTCCAGACCCGAATCCTGTCTTGGATTCTCTCCTTGGAGGCTTCCTGAGGTCCTAGTGTGGGGAGTGGCACCCAGGAGCTCCCTGGGTCTCCCAGCACTCGGGCCAGGCAGCCCTCTGCTCCCATTGAGGGAAAGCAATGCCTCCCTGCTTAGAGACTTGCCTGTAGTCTCAGCTCCCAGCTACTCTGACTCAAATCAACATCGTTCATCAAAAACCCATGAACCCCACCCCGCCAACAGGTAGTGCAGGTGAGTCCCAGCCCGTGGGGACACCAGGCCCACCACCTTTTAGGCCAACCTGCCTTGCGTGCCTTCTCATGTTTAGACGTTGGTTTTCAAAACCGTTCCTTCTGCGGAGATCTTTGAAAGCAGAGGAGAAACATCGTTAGCTGAAGGTCCCCTTAAAAGAAAGCTAACATAAACAGAGGCAGGAAGACAGTCACTCTCTTTCCATGTTTCAAGGCAGCTTCTGCAGGCAGATGCATAGCCTGTGGGCAGTGCTTCACACAGTGCCATCAAAGCAGGCCGTTCTGAGAACAGGAGCGGTCGTCCTGTCTCTCTCTCTCTGCTCAGGGGAATCTGGCTGTACGCACTCCCGGCCAGGCAGCTGTGTAATCAACACGTGCTCCTGGATGGAAGACATGTCAGACGAGGCTCAGGAAAGTCACCGCACAGGCTCTGTTCTGCAGGTGTGAACTGTTGGCCTGGGCTCAGTAGATGCAAGCCTCCACTTTGTTCTTGAAGAAGTGTTACTCTACGTTCATCACAACACACCAGATGAAGTAGGTTAGTGTGACCGCACCCACATCCAGGTGGGGAGACTGAGGCACAGAGACTGAGGAGGTTTGGCCCCACCTGCAATGGGTTGAAAGAGAGGCATTTCTGATGGTCAGCCTGGCATTCTCCCCCAAACCCACTCTTCTCTGTTTAATAGTCCGTTTAAAGTTCAAGCCGTGGATCAATGAATGTGACCGATGAATATCCAGGAGCTCCTGGCTTGCTTGAGAAAGAAACACTGTGGTTTCCAGGATTTGCATAGGCTTTGAGTAGCTTCCTGATGATGCCTGATTTGACATTTTGACCAGTTGAAGGCCGTACACCTACTAAGATGTTCCTGCAGCTTCTAGTCAGAAGTGGGCTGGGAAGAACGCAGATGCCGAGTGTTGCTTTCTGGGAATGATGGTGGGCTGGAGACCCTTCAGGAATACAAAGTGAGACCTGACGGGCTGGCTTCGCTGCGAGGTTCCCCCGTTTTCCTGCCCTGTCCCTTCTGGCAGGACACTGCAGACTTGGGAAGGCCTGGTCGTGGGTGTTAGGATGAAGCCCACAGGTTTGTGGTTCAGGCTTTCTGGGGACCACAGCATGGATGGACGCCCCCACACCACTCTGCGTATCGACCCATGACCAACTGCTAGCATAACCCAGTGGTTCTCAGCCAGGGAGTCCCCTGGGCATACTTGGCAACATCTGTAGTTGTTTTTTTAAAATATATTTTATTTTTTATTTTTGGCTGCACTGGGTCTTTGTTGCTGTGTGTGAACTTTCTCTGATTGTAGCGAGTGGGGGCCACTCCAGCGATGGTGTGCAGGCCTCTCACTACACTGGTTTCTCTGGCTCCAGAGCATGGGTTCTCTGAGCATGGACTGCCCTGCAGCGTGTGGGATCTTCCCAGCCCAGGGACTGAACACATGTCCCCTGCATTGGCAGGTGAGTTCTTAACCACTGGACCACCAGGGAAGTCCTGTAGACACTTGTAGGTGTCACAACTAACTTGCGGCACTATTTACTGAGGGGAGGTCAAGGATGCTTCTAAACATCCTATGGTGCACAGGACAGGCCCCCGCTGTGCCAAATGTCCATAGTGCTGAGACAGAACTCCTGGCAGCACCCACAGCCTTGCAACAGTTTCTGTGTCGACGTGCTGAGTGCTTTGGGGATTGTATGTGGATACAATACCTCACAGCCGGCAGCAGCTTCATCTATAAGCAACCTACTCGCCTGTTCTGAAATGTGCCTTCTCAGGGGACCAAGCCTTTCAACTAAGGCTTGGATGCAAATATCCCTGGAAGAAGTACATATGACTCCTGCATCCTGGTCCCTTCCTGAGAATGCTCTGGTAGGCAGAGGGCAGGGGCACCAGAGGGGCAGGGGGCCATGGGGCACCTGAGGGCGCTGTCGAAACTACAGAGTACCTGTAGTGCTGAAGACTCATCCCAGACTGTGCAGTTTGATGGGTTTCGGGTTGGTTACTCTGGGTGGCAGGTGGGATTGTTATTTTCCCAAATGGGACAGAGCAGGAAAAGTGGCTGTGTGTAATGTCTTACCTTGCTTTGAATTAGGAGCTTGGGTGCTACGCAGTGAGATGCTATTGGATAACTTTTAAAGAGATTAATTCTAAAGGAAAGGCATACACTTTGACCAAACCTGCTCACTAGCAAAGAACAAACTGCAAATCTGTGTGGCTGGGGCATTATTTACAATGAAATGGAACTTGACATCTTAAATTAGTTTGAATTCCTTTCTCACTGAAACTGCTCAATAGACAAACACCAAGTTATCCTTCAACCAAAGCATCATCTTGATACCACCTTATGAACAGAGATGACACCACATTGTAAAGGAACAGGGAATCCAATGGCAGATGAGAACCCCTGCAGTAGCTCTGAACCCCAGGCTTCATGAGAGCATAACACGAACCATGAGCTGTTGAGTCCCTCCTTCATTCTGTTGGTGCCTCAAGATCACATGGACCTGCCTTCTCCCAGTGGTCCATTCTTGCTCCTAGAAGTTGTTTTGTGCCGAGGACAGGAGAGTGGCTGTTGGACCACCTGACGCAGTGCTCGGTTTCAGCGGTATTGCTTCTGAGCGGCTCCGGAGGAGCCGGGAAAGGCAGGTGCTCACTTGCTCCTGCACAGGGCCTTTGGGGCCGCTGCTGCTGCTGGTGGGAAGAAAGCCATGTTATTCCTCAGGAGGCCTTCCTCCTCCCTTGCCCATCTCCCTCGGACGCAGATACTGCTCTCCCAAGGGTGCTGCCAAGTGCAGGCTGATCCGAAGGAGCTCCTCCCCGAAGATGCAGAGCCTGGGTTGCAGAGTTACCCAGCTTCCATGATCCTGGGAGCTCCCAGCCTCTCACCCAGACTCCACTGAAAGCCGCTTCTGCCGGGCCGTCTATGGCCGCCTTCCCAGCCACACCTCACTCCCAGGTCACTGGGCTCGTCTTTCCCCAAAGATACTCCCAATGTTGATGCTTCTGCACCTGCTGGCCTCGGCTTCCTGCCCCGAGAAGGCAGGGGTTCCTCTGGGGCCTCCAGTCTTCAAGAACTTTCCCCACCCTCCACGTGGAGTCCCCCAGAGCCGTGGCCCCGGAGTGAGAGATGAAAGGATGCTGGGGGCAGAGAAGAGACAAGCAGCTGCGAGGATGGAATGCCGTGCGCGTCACCTGCTGGGCTCTGGCTGGAGCTCTGCGGGGTGCGGAGCCCCTCCATGTGCCCTGGGAACCACCTGCTGGATGGAAAGGAGGAGGCTGGACCTCAACTGAGTGGGTGGCTGCTGGGACCTGGGCAGCAGGGACTTAGACAGCACCAGGAGGCTCCTGCAGACGTGGGCGGCCAGTCTCCCTGGACACCTTGGTGGGCACAGTTGGGCCGGCAGTCTTCGTCCGGGAGCACGGGCTTGAGGTAGGATTGTCGCATCTGCTGAATAGAGGCTAGAAGGATCTGCACAGCGCTGGCCGGGCTGACTCGGAAAGCAAGTGCAGCGTCTAAACGAGCAGGTAGGACCAAGTAGACACAGTCGGTGCCGGTTTACGGGCTAAGTTTTATAAAAATCCCAGCCAGCAAATAGACAAGTTACTCCTTGACCTCAAAAATAATGCTTGATAAAATATATTCTTTTAAAAAGGAGAGAGAAAGGCTTCCTACCAGTTGGACAGAGAGGTGGCAGGCTACAAGGAAGAGAGACTGGGAGGAGAGCAGAGGGGCACAGCTGGGCTCAGACCCCAGAGCAGGCTCTTTTCGAGAGGCGGACTCCGGGGAGAAGGTTAGCGTTCCCAGGAAAGAGGGGCGGGCTCACTGGAGCCCAGCGCAGCCATGTGGACCCCTCACACTGAGGGACGGTGGGGGCCAGGAACAGGGAAGCATCCACTGTTTCCTGCCTTCTGCAGAGGCCTGCCCACCCCAGGGCACAGCCTTCCCTGCCATCGGGCCACTCCTTGTTCTCACGATGCTGTCATGATTGCTGTGGATGGTCTCAAAGTGAAGGTGGCCCGGGTATAATAAGAGTCTCCCCAGGGCCTCACAGCCCAGGAATCTGAGCCTCGCAGCTCAGAAGAGTAACTCAGGTTTGCAGCTAACTTCTGCGGGAGCCAGCTCCGGAAAAAAAGCCATCACCAGGTGGAGACTCAGCACACAGTGATTCAGATTCCAGGGTTTTGTGTTTAAGAACGAGTGAATGAATTTTAGGAGATTGGTGTGTGTGTGTGCACGTGTGTATGAGGGGGTGTGGAGGGAAGAGAGACTGTTTGATTAAAGAAGGACCTAAGGAAACTGTTTGAAAAAGTTCTCAACAGTTCAATGGGAGCGGTAAAGAGCAAGATGAATAATTAACGGCCCTCTCTGTGCATCCTCGTCTGCAAGTGGCGTAACACACTGGATATGCCAATTGAAAACCTAAAGGATGATGCTTCCTGGCAGAGATGGGAGCCGGCACCCTTTCTTCTCTGAAGTGGTGCATCCAGCAAAGACTTGACAGCAAGGATATAGGATTTCCGAGTGTCCCCTGACTCCCGTTCTCAGGATGCTCGT
>SJYC01059118.1:0-10224 GCA_006408675.1 Madoqua kirkii
CTTCTCTGTTTAATAGTCCGTTTAAAGTTCAAGCCGTGGATCAATGAATGTGACCGATGAATATCCAGGAGCTCCTGGCTTGCTTGAGAAAGAAACACTGTGGTTTCCAGGATTTGCATAGGCTTTGAGTAGCTTCCTGATGATGCCTGATTTGACATTTTGACCAGTTGAAGGCCGTACACCTACTAAGATGTTCCTGCAGCTTCTAGTCAGAAGTGGGCTGGGAAGAACGCAGATGCCGAGTGTTGCTTTCTGGGAATGATGGTGGGCTGGAGACCCTTCAGGAATACAAAGTGAGACCTGACGGGCTGGCTTCGCTGCGAGGTTCCCCCGTTTTCCTGCCCTGTCCCTTCTGGCAGGACACTGCAGACTTGGGAAGGCCTGGTCGTGGGTGTTAGGATGAAGCCCACAGGTTTGTGGTTCAGGCTTTCTGGGGACCACAGCATGGATGGACGCCCCACACACCACTCTGCGTATCGACCCATGACCAACTGCTAGCATAACCCAGTGGTTCTCAGCCAGGGAGTCCCCTGGGCATACTTGGCAACATCTGTAGTTGTTTTTTTAAAATATATTTTATTTTTTATTTTTGGCTGCACTGGGTCTTTGTTGCTGTGTGTGAACTTTCTCTGATTGTAGCGAGTGGGGGCCACTCCAGCGATGGTGTGCAGGCTTCTCACTACACTGGTTTCTCTGGCTCCAGAGCATGGGTTCTCTGAGCATGGACTGCCCTGCAGCGTGTGGGATCTTCCCAGCCCAGGGACTGAACACATGTCCCCTGCATTGGCAGGTGAGTTCTTAACCACTGGACCACCAGGGAAGTCCTGTAGACACTTGTAGGTGTCACAACTAACTTGCGGCACTATTTACTGAGGGGAGGTCAAGGATGCTTCTAAACATCCTATGGTGCACAGGACAGGCCCCCGCTGTGCCAAATGTCCATAGTGCTGAGACAGAACTCCTGGCAGCACCCACAGCCTTGCAACAGTTTCTGTGTCGACGTGCTGAGTGCTTTGGGGATTGTATGTGGATACAATACCTCACAGCCGGCAGCAGCTTCATCTATAAGCAACCTACTCGCCTGTTCTGAAATGTGCCTTCTCAGGGGACCAAGCCTTTCAACTAAGGCTTGGATGCAAATATCCCTGGAAGAAGTACATATGACTCCTGCATCCTGGTCCCTTCCTGAGAATGCTCTGGTAGGCAGAGGGCAGGGGCACCAGAGGGGCAGGGGGCCATGGGGCACCTGAGGGCGCTGTCGAAACTACAGAGTACCTGTAGTGCTGAAGACTCATCCCAGACTGTGCAGTTTGATGGGTTTCGGGTTGGTTACTCTGGGTGGCAGGTGGGATTGTTATTTTCCCAAATGGGACAGAGCAGGAAAAGTGGCTGTGTGTAATGTCTTACCTTGCTTTGAATTAGGAGCTTGGGTGCTACGCAGTGAGATGCTATTGGATAACTTTTAAAGAGATTAATTCTAAAAGGAAAGGCATACACTTTGACCAAACCTGCTCACTAGCAAAGAACAAACTGCAAATCTGTGTGGCTGGGGCATTATTTACAATGAAATGGAACTTGACATCTTAAATTAGTTTGAATTCCTTTCTCACTGAAACTGCTCAATAGACAAACACCAAGTTATCCTTCAACCAAAGCATCATCTTGATACCACCTTATGAACAGAGATGACACCACATTGTAAAGGAACAGGGAATCCAATGGCAGATGAGAACCCCTGCAGTAGCTCTGAACCCCAGGCTTCATGAGAGCATAACACGAACCATGAGCTGTTGAGTCCCTCCTTCATTCTGTTGGTGCCTCAAGATCACATGGACCTGCCTTCTCCCAGTGGTCCATTCTTGCTCCTAGAAGTTGTTTTGTGCCGAGGACAGGAGAGTGGCTGTTGGACCACCTGACGCAGTGCTCGGTTTCAGCGGTATTGCTTCTGAGCGGCTCCGGAGGAGCCGGGAAAGGCAGGTGCTCACTTGCTCCTGCACAGGGCCTTTGGGGCCGCTGCTGCTGCTGGTGGGAAGAAAGCCATGTTATTCCTCAGGAGGCCTTCCTCCTCCCTTGCCCATCTCCCTCGGACGCAGATACTGCTCTCCCAAGGGTGCTGCCAAGTGCAGGCTGATCCGAAGGAGCTCCTCCCCGAAGATGCAGAGCCTGGGTTGCAGAGTTACCCAGCTTCCATGATCCTGGGAGCTCCCAGCCTCTCACCCAGACTCCACTGAAAGCCGCTTCTGCCGGGCCGTCTATGGCCGCCTTCCCAGCCACACCTCACTCCCAGGTCACTGGGCTCGTCTTTCCCCAAAGATACTCCCAATGTTGATGCTTCTGCACCTGCTGGCCTCGGCTTCCTGCCCCGAGAAGGCAGGGGTTCCTCTGGGGCCTCCAGTCTTCAAGAACTTTCCCCACCCTCCACGTGGAGTCCCCCAGAGCCGTGGCCCCGGAGTGAGAGATGAAAGGATGCTGGGGGCAGAGAAGAGACAAGCAGCTGCGAGGATGCGAATGCCGTGCGCGTCACCTGCTGGGCTCTGGCTGGAGCTCTGCGGGGTGCGGAGCCCCTCCATGTGCCCTGGGAACCACCTGCTGGATGGAAAGGAGGAGGCTGGACCTCAACTGAGTGGGTGGCTGCTGGGACCTGGGCAGCAGGGACTTAGACAGCACCAGGAGGCTCCTGCAGACGTGGGCGGCCAGTCTCCCTGGACACCTTGGTGGGCACAGTTGGGCCGGCAGTCTTCGTCCGGGAGCACGGGCTTGAGGTAGGATTGTCGCATCTGCTGAATAGAGGCTAGAAGGATCTGCACAGCGCTGGCCGGGCTGACTCGGAAAGCAAGTGCAGCGTCTAAACGAGCAGGTAGGACCAAGTAGACACAGTCGGTGCCGGTTTACGGGCTAAGTTTTATAAAAATCCCAGCCAGCAAATAGACAAGTTACTCCTTGACCTCAAAAATAATGCTTGATAAAATATATTCTTTTAAAAAGGAGAGAGAAAGGCTTCCTACCAGTTGGACAGAGAGGTGGCAGGCTACAAGGAAGAGAGACTGGGAGGAGAGCAGAGGGGCACAGCTGGGCTCAGACCCCAGAGCAGGCTCTTTTCGAGAGGCGGACTCCGGGGAGAAGGTTAGCGTTCCCAGGAAAGAGGGGCGGGCTCACTGGAGCCCAGCGCAGCCATGTGGACCCCTCACACTGAGGGACGGTGGGGGCCAGGAACAGGGAAGCATCCACTGTTTCCTGCCTTCTGCAGAGGCCTGCCCACCCCAGGGCACAGCCTTCCCTGCCATCGGGCCACTCCTTGTTCTCACGATGCTGTCATGATTGCTGTGGATGGTCTCAAAGTGAAGGTGGCCCGGGTATAATAAGAGTCTCCCCAGGGCCTCACAGCCCAGGAATCTGAGCCTCGCAGCTCAGAAGAGTAACTCAGGTTTGCAGCTAACTTCTGCGGGAGCCAGCTCCGGAAAAAAAGCCATCACCAGGTGGAGACTCAGCACACAGTGATTCAGATTCCAGGGTTTTGTGTTTAAGAACTGAGTGAATGAATTTTAGGAGATTGGTGTGTGTGTGTGCACGTGTGTATGAGGGGGTGTGGAGGGAAGAGAGACTGTTTGATTAAAGAAGGACCTAAGGAAACTGTTTGAAAAAGTTCTCAACAGTTCAATGGGAGCGGTAAAGAGCAAAATGAATAATTAACGGCCCTCTCTGTGCATCCTCGTCTGCAAGCGGCGTAACACACTGGATATGCCAATTGAAAACCTAAAGGATGATGCTTCCTGGCAGAGATGGGAGCCGGCACCCTTTCTTCTCTGAAGTGGTGCATCCAGCAAAGACTTGACAGCAAGGATACAGGATTTCCGAGTGTCCCCTGACTCCCGTTCTCAGGATGCTCGTCACAGGGTCTGCTCTCCCCTTGCCCCCCTCCCTGCCCCCTGCAAAAGACAAGCATTGAAAACAGAAGGCAGGAAACCAAACGAAACCCCAAATACTTCCTCGCTGTCTTGACAAACGTCCTTCTTCATGTCTATAATGCCTGATGGAATGACAGGAAGCACCCATGTTCACCACCCTCTGTGGCCTCAGTGAGTATGGCCTGCAGACATTCTCCGTCCCTCAAAGAAAGCGGGTCTCTAAGATGCTCAGCGGCTGCTGGGTTGCACCCGGGATGTGGCTGTGCTCCCTCAGGGGTTATGTGAGTGCAGTGAGGGACGGCCACGCAGAGCAGGACCTGGCAGGCTAGTTGCCTGACAGCTTTGGCCGCCCCAGGTTCGTTGGCACTTCCAGTCCCGTGTGCAGAGTGACCTGGAAAAGAAGACGTGGTGATCAGGGGCAGAGCAGCCCCGCGGGCCCTCAGTGCACACAGCTCAGCAGCCGTGCCCTGCTCTCTGCTCCAGGATCACTGCGGGCAACGGCCCAGCCTCTCTGTGTTGTGGAATCTGCTGTTTATCATACTTGGCCTCACTACCATCAGGCCCAGGAGCTTGCTCCGAGGAGCTGGTCTTTGCCTCTTTCCTCACAGTGAGAACTGCGTACTGCCTGGTTCCCATGCTGCCCCAGCCTCCAGGAGGCTCGGCAAGGCTGAAGTTCTTTGCTGCAGGAGGAATTGGGCTCAGGGTTTATATTTGTTTCTGCTTTCTTTCTATGGCCCTCTTTCCTTTCCTACATTTGTTTTCTTAACCCTGTGTAAGAACAGCCCATACTTCAGGCTGCCTCAGAGCTCTTTTGCAAATCAGTGGAGGTACAAATCAATCAGGAGCTTCCCAGGTGGCACTCGTGGTAAAGAACCCATCTGCCAGTGCAGGAGACATAAGAGATCTGAGTTCGATCCCTGGGCTGTGAAGATCCCCTGGAGAAGGGCATGGCAAGCCACTCCACTATTCTTGCCTGGAGAATCCCCACGGACAGAGGAACCTGGCAGACTATATCCCATGGAGTCTCAAAGAGTCAGACACAGCTCAGAGACTGTGCACACACATGCACTGATTGATTTGTGCGCGAGTGGATGCTGAGCTCCTTCTGTCGTGTCTGGCTCTGTGCGATGCCATGGACTATAGCCGGCCAGGCTCTTCTGACCATGGAGATTCTCCAGGCAAGAATACTGGTGTGGGCTGCTCTCTTCTTCTCCAGGGGATCTTCCTGACCCAGGGATTGAACCTACATCTCCTGCATTGGCAGGTGGATTCTTTACCACTGCGCCACCCCAGAAATCAATCAATAAGGGATAATACTCAGAGTCAGTGGACACCTTGAAACAGAGCTTTGCCCCCAACTCCATACTTCCCAGGGGAGGAGCCATGTGTGGGAACCAAAGGCTGGCACACTGCCCACGCTTCCCTCCACGCTCCTCTCTGTCCTTCACACCCTCATGGGGCTGCTGAGCAGGTAGCCCCCCAGGACTGGACTCAGTCCCGGGAGGATGTTGGCTTTCTGAAGAAGCCAGAGAGGCAGGGGTGGGATGGGGGTAAATCCTTAGTGTGGTCTCTCCCCAACTCTCTCTCCTCTTGGAGGAAAGCCACATGAGCCCCAGCACACACCTGGCCACCAGGGCCCTAGAGGACAGGAGGCACAGACTTTCTGGTCTGGCAGCTTTCCCACAGCATGTTGTCAGGACTTGCCCGCCTCCTGCACCCTCGCTGCCCCTCCGTCCCCCTGCTTGTGCATAAACAGCCACCTTAGAGCTTCTGCTGCTTTCAAGGGGCCAAGTAAGGATTTATCACACCAGAGGAGACTGTCTCCAGGCGAGGGCCGGGTTGGCGGTAGGTAAGCTCCTGGCCGGGCAGCATGCCGTCGGCTTCTTCAGAGCCCTCTTTGTCCAGCACACCTTGGAGGCCCATGGGCAGCGGGGGTGGGGGCCTGCAGGGCGGCCTGGCCCAGAAAGTGCGCGGTACCTGAACGTTGCGGTTGAGGCTGAGGGCTGGCATGAAGACCCCGTCCACGTGGCTGAAGGCCGTGGGGCCCTGCTGCTGCCCATTGATGAAGAAGGTCAGAGTGTGCTTATTCAGGTCCAGCAGCACGCCCACGGTGGCCCCCTTGCACACACCACCTTCCGTCCTGGGGAGAGAAGCCGGGGTGGAGGTGAGGACAGGACGATCAGCTGAAGGCTGCTGGGGACCCCCTCGCCTGGAAACACAGTGCCCTCAGTGGAGCAGGGAGCTGGTCATCCACCAGAACCCGCTGCAGAGCAAAGGACTAAAATCGAGGCCCTTGTGGTGAATGCTGAGGGCCATCTCGTGGTGGTTTGGATTCGCATCCACTGGGTGGGGCGAGTCTCTGGGTGGGCATCACCCTTACCTGTCTTCTTCCCGGGGGTGGGCGGCCGAGTCCGTTAGACTCTCTCCCCCCTTAGCTGAGGTGGAGGTCCGCCTTGACACAGGTGGCTCTGCTTTGATCAGAAAACCATTTTTGTCCTTTCCTGCTGGGGAACGAGCTGGTCAGCTGGAGAGCTGGTCAGCGAATGGTGGCTGAGAGCGTGGGAATGGTGAGGAGTGCTGGATGGTGTCATCAGAGGGCAGGGCAGGACCCAGAGCGGGACTGCTGGTGGGAGTGGGACTTGCAACTGGGCCTGTGGTCTGTTCAGACACTGACCAACGGATGGTGGTAAGGACCTGCCTGCGGCACAGGAAGGAGGCCCACCAGCGCCTCCCCGGGTCTCCTGGCCCAGCCCAGTCCCCTCTCCACCCTTGTGCTAGAACTGGAGCCTGGGTCCTGAGTTAAACCCTGATACATGTCTAATTAGCCCCAAGACTTGGACATTAACCTTAAGCCCTGATCTCATTATCTGCCAAATGGTGATAACAATTGAACTTTCCTGAGGCCCAAATGAAATCCCGTGAGCCAGGTGCTTCCCGCAGAAGAAAGTAGGCTTAACAGATGCTCCTTGTTGTCACTCTCACCCCAGGGTATCTAGGCTCCCGCTTGGCCTGAGCAAGCAGAGAGGGCGCTGCTGGGCCTGGACCCAGTCCCCGGGCGGCCTGTGAGCGGACGGCAGGGCAGGTGCAAGGCCAGGCCGCCCAGCCCCCAGGGAGGAGCTGCCTGCTGTCACCCCAGGCCTGTGAATAGGGGATCACAGCCGCTGAGAAGGCCGACGGTAGAGGTCCCATCTGCCTTCAGCCCCCCGGGACCCTCTGGCAAGTCCCCGTCCCAGGCCGGGACTCCTGGGGCCGTCTGCAGGAGCCTGAGGTGAGCCTGGAGCTGAGAGCCCCCGGGGCTGCCCCGGCCCAGCGCTGCGGTCCAGGGCTGTGCTGCCTCGGGGCCTCTCGCCTCTCTCAGCAGGGGTGATGGCCCCCAGCAGACCGGGAAGGAGACCCCACAGCGAGGAGGTGGCTTGGAAGCCCGCAACCCTCCAGTACTGGGGCCAGGGCCTCCCCCAGGATTCAAGTTTCCCGAGTCTGGCCTGGTGATCCCACTCTCCCTGGCCAGCCTCAGGGCAAGGCAGCGCTGGGGCTGCCCGGGTCAGAGCCGGCCACAGTGACTGCCCCGTGGCGCTGCACCCCCTGCCTGCCTGTTTCAAAGCCCTGTGGTTGTGTGTGGGGAGTTCCATGTGACTCAGGCTGGGCTGAGGGGTGTGGAGGAAAGTGGAGCAGAGCCTGGAGGAGAACTGGAGCCCAGAGCTGGAGAGCCTGGCCTCGGGGCTCGCTGAGCGGCCTGCACACCCACCAGCTCCACACTCCATCATATGCTCCCATCTGGGCTGCAGGCCAGCGGTCATGTCTCCCTGGGAACTGGACACTAAGGTGGTTAAGGACACTGCCCCCCACCGCGTCCTGATGCATGTGGGAAGGGCAGGAGGGCCCGGACGCCAGGCTTCCCGTCGGGGCAGGTGGGGGCGCGCACCTGTTGGTGTGCGAGTTGCCGTGCATGAACCAGCTGCGGTTGTTGTCCACGTACATGGCCCAGGCCTTGTCGTCTTTGCCCAGCATCATGTCCTTGACCACGCTGGCCCTGGCCACCCCAAAGGCGGGGTCCGGGTGGTTGTCGTAGCGGTCCACGTGCAGCTCCCAGTAGTGCGCGCCCTTGGAGAAGGCCGCCGTGCCCAGCACCACCCGGTCATCGTAGCTGCTGCAGGTGGCTGTCTGGTTGTCGTTGGACAAAATGATGTCCCGGTGCCCAGAGTTGGGGTCAAACGTGAACCAGGCCACTGGAAAGGAAGGGGCGGGCAAGAGGGGCAGGGTTGGGATGAGCTTGCCAGCAGCCTCTGACCTTGGCTCACAGACAGACTCACTGGCATCTCTCAGGAAGTGGGCACACAGCGTTGAGTGTTCTTCCCTGCTCAGTTCACACATGCATGCACGCACATACACATTCATGCTCTCTCCTCTGTGTTCACCCAAGTGCCGAATCCCATGATCCCAGCAGGGCCAAGTACACACACAACCAGGCCCCCATCTACATGCTCTCATGGAATCTTGGTTTCTACAGCACTCATGCACATTTTGGGCGCTATTAGGAGTGAGGATATACATCCAGCCTTGAGTCATGGGAAAGAGACTCGAGAGGCAGAGAGGTGAAGTGGGGTCACCAAAGCTCCCATGCTCTATCCTCCACGCACAGCCTGCTGGCAGGTGAGGGCTTCTAGGGACACACAGCTGGGGAGCCCACCCCTGGGACAGCACCATCTGCCTATCCCTGGGGGCCGGTTCAGGCTGTCTGTGTTCCTCAGGGCAGCCAGAGGATGGGCTGGGATAAGTGAAAGTGCTAGTTGCTCAGTCATGTCTGATTCATTGTGACCATATGGACGGCAGCCCACCAGCCTCCTCTGTCCATGGGATTCTCCAGGCAAGGCTACTGCAGTGGGCATGCCCTCCTCCAGGCAATCTTCCTGACCCAGGGATCGAACCTGCCTCTCTTATGTCTCTTGCATTGCAGGTGGATTCTTTACCCACTGAGCCATCAGGGAAGCCCTGGGACAACGTTGACAGTAACACAGGGCCGATACCCTCCAGGGACCCCTGAGGCCCAAAAGGAACATGTTCGATGTAGCAGACCAGACCCTGCACCACCCCTCGATGCTTAGGATTCATATGATCAAAATCCAGTGGAGTGTGGATGCGCTCTGATTGCCTGCATCCTGAAAGGACACAGCAAGGTCTGCAGCACTCAGACCTGAGCTCTTGTACGGGGTGCTCGAGGGGCAAGTTCCTCCTGGCAGCCTCCTGCCTTCTTTTCCCTGGGACATCCCACCGCTCTTGGCCCCTTGGAAGTGAGGCTTGCCTCTCAACCTCTAGTCTCACTTTCCAGATCCTGCGAGTGCGGTGATGGAATGTCTCCTTCCTTTGTGATAGGAGGGCAGGGAGCAAGGAGAGCGGATCAGGGTCAGGGCTAGAGGAGATGGACTCACCCAGCCGCCACCTCTTTCCTTTACCCCTGATGCCTCCCTCACCAGCAACTCACAGATTTCCCCTGCCCATCTGTATGACCATCTGATACGTGGGCTGGGCCTGAATCTGTTTCCCCTGAGACACCCCAGTGCTCACCGTCGGACGTCTGCAGGACCACAGTCTTACTATAGGGCCCAACACCGGAGGAGTTGAAAGCCTTGACCCTGGCGTTGTATGTGCTGTTGAAGTGAAGGCCGTCGATGGTGCACAGGGTCTCCTTGCCAACATACACCTCCTGGAAGAGACACAGACCACTCACTCATCAGGTGGCCCTGTTATGCGGAAAATTTCTCTTAGTCACATGTGGCATCGAAAGTGCTATCATCCCAAGACTGCTATTTTTTAAATTAATTAATTTTAATTGGAGGCTACTTACATTATTGTGGTTTTTGCCATACACAGATAAGTACAGCCACGGGTGTACATGTGTTTCCCTGTCCTGAACCCCCCTCCCGCCTCCCTCCCCATTGCATCTGTCTGGGTTGTCCCAGTGCACCAGCTTTGAGAGCCTTGTTTCATGCATCCAACTTGACATCTATTTTACGTATGGTAATACACATGCTTCAATGCTATTCTCTCAAATCATCCCACCCTTGTCTTCCACAGATTGCAAAAGTCTGTTCTTTATATCTGTTTCTCTTTTGCTGTCTTGCATACAGGGTTATTATTACCATCTTTCTAAAGAGTGCATATATATATATAATATGCACTCAGTTCAGTTGAGTCACTCAGTCCTGTCTGACTCTTTGAGATCCCATGGATTGCAGCACACAAGGCCTCCCTGTCCATCACCAACTCCCAGAGTTTACTCAAACTCATGTCCATTAAGTTGGTGATGCCATCCAGCCATCTT
>SJYC01059120.1:0-13396 GCA_006408675.1 Madoqua kirkii
CCCCCAAGATGGACAAGTCATAGCGAAGAGTTCTGACAAAACATAGTCCACTGGAGGAGGAAATGGCAATCCACTTCAGTATTCTTCCCTTGAGAACTCCATGAATAGTATGAAAAAGCAAAAAGATATGCCACCAGAAGATGAGCCCCCTCGCTAAGTCAGGTGTCCAATATGCTACTGGGGGAGAACAGAGGGCAATTGCTGATAGCTCCAGAAAGAATGAAGTGAAAAAGCCAAAGAAGAAGCTATGCTCAGTTATGGATGTGTCTGGTGGTGAATGTAAAGTCCAGTGCTGTAAAGAACAGTATTGCAGAGGACCTGGAATGTTAGGTTCTTGAAATTGGAAGTGGTCAAACAGGAGATGGCAAGAGTAAACATCAACATCTTAGGACTCAGTGAAATAAAATGGACTGGAATAGGAGAATTTAATTCAGATGAATATTATCTACTACTGTGGACAAGAATCCAATAGAGGAAATGGAGTAGCCCTTATAGTCAATTAAAGAGTCTGAAATGCAGTACTTAGGTATAATCTCAAAAACAACAGAAGAATCACAGTTCATTTCCAAGGCAAACCATTCAACTCCACAGTAATCCAAGTCTATGCCCCAACCACTGATGCCATAGAAGATGAAGTTAACTGGTTCTATGAAGACCCACAAGACCCTCTAGAACTAATACAAAAAAAGGATATCCTTTCATGTTAGGGGATTGGGATACAAAGGTAGGAAGTCAAGAAATACCTGGAACAACAGGTATATTTGGCCTTGGAGTAAAAAATGAAGCAGGGTAAAGACTAGCAGAGTTTTGTCAAGAGAATACACTGGTTATAGCAAACACCCTCTTCCAACAACACAAGAGATGACTTTACACATGGACATCACCAGATGGTCAATACTGAAATCAGATTGATTATATTTTTTGCACCCAAAGATGGAAAGACTCTATACAGTCAGCAAAAGCAAGATCTGGAGCTGACTGTGGCTCAGATCATGAACTCCTTATTGCAAAATTTAGACTTAAATTGAAGAAAGTAGGAAAAACCAGTAGGCCATTCAGGTATGATCTAAATCAAATCCCTTATAATTATACAGTGGAGGTGATTAATAGATTCGAGGGATTAGACCTGGTAGACAGAATGCCTGAAGAACTATACACGAATGTTCAAAGACTTGTACAAGAGGCAGTGACCAAAACCATCCCCAAGAAAAAGAAATACAAGAAGGCAAAGTGGTTGTCTGAGGAGGCTTTACAAATATATGAAGAAAGAAGAGATGTGAAAGGCAAGGGATAAAGGAAAATATACCCAACTGAATGCAGAGTTCGAGAGAATAGCAAGGAGAGAAAGAAAGCCTTCTTAAATGAACAATGCAAACAACAACAACAACAACCAGAAAAACAATATGAATGTGAAAGACTACAGATTTCTTTAAGAAAACTGGAGATATCAAGGGAACATTTCATGGAAGGATGGGCACAATAAAGGATAGGAATGGTATGGGCCTAACAGAAGCAGAAGATATTAAGAACAGGTGACAAGAATACACAGATGAGCTATACAAGAAAAGGTCTTAATGACCCAAATAACCACAATGGTGTGGTCACTCACCTAGAGAGGGACATCCTGGAATATGAAGTCAAATGGGCCTTAGGAAGCATTACTATGAACAAAGCTAGTGGAGGTGATGGAATTTCTGCTGAACTATTTAAAATCTTAGATGACGATGATGATGTTAAAGTGTTGCACTCAGTATGTCAGTAAATTTGGAAAACTCAGCAGTGGCCACAGGACTGGAAAAGGTATTTTCATTCCAATCCCAAAGAAGGGCAATGCCAAAGAATATTCAAACTGCCGTACAATTGCACTCATTTCACATTCGGGTCATTAAGACCTTTTCTTGTATAGCTCATCTGTGTATTCTTGTCACCTGTTCTTAATATCTACTGCTTCTGTTAGGTCCATCCCATTCTTATCATTTATTGTGCCCATCCTCCCATGAAATGTTCCCTTGATATCTCCAATTTTCTTGAAGAGACTGTAGTCTTTCCCATTTCTATTACTTTTCTGTTGTTGTTTTTTGCATTGTTCATTTAAGAAGGCTTTCTTATCTCTCCTTGCTATTCTCTGGAACTCTGCATTCAGTTGGGTATACCTTTTCCTTTATCCCTTGCCTTTCACATCTCTTCTTTCTTCAGGTATTTGTAAAGCCTCCTCAGACAATCACTTTGCCTTCTTGCATTTCTTTTTCTTGGGGATGGTTTCGGTCACTGCCTCTTGCTCAAGTTTATGAACCTTTGTGCATAGTCTTTAGGCACTCTGTCTACCAGGTCTAGTCCCTTGAATCTATTCATCATCTCCACTGTATAATCATCTAACAATCAAGCTAACCTTGAGCTAGCAAGGTTATGCTCAAAATCCTTCAAGCTAGGCTTCAGCAGTATGTGAACTACAAACTTCCAGTGGTACAAGCTGTTTTTTTCGAAAAGGCAGAGGAACCAGAGATCAAATTGCCAGCATTTGTTGGATCATAGAGAAAGCAGAATTCTCTATCATAGAGAATTCCAGAAAAATGTCTACTTCTGCTTCATTAGGTACACTAAAGCCTTTGGCTGTGTAGATCACTACAAACTGTTGAAAATTTCTAAGGAGATGAGAATACCAGACCATCTTGCCTGCCTCCTGAGAAACCTGTATGAGCCTCAGGAAGCAACAGTTATAACTTATATAACAATTATAATAGTGGTACATGGACAACTGACTGGTTCAAAATTGGGAAAAGAGTACATCAAGACTGTATATTGTCACCCTGCTTATTTAACTTATATGCAGAGTACATCATGCAAAATGCTGGGCTGGATGAATCACAAGCTGGAATCAAGATTGCCAGAAGAAATATTAGCAACCTCAAATGTACAGATGATACCAGATGGCAGAAAGTGAAGAGAAACTAAAAAGCCTCTTGATAAAAGTGATAGAGGAGAGTGAAAAAGCTGGTTTGAAACTCAAGATTAAAAACATTACAATCATGGTATCTGGTCCTATCACATCATGGTAAATAGAAGGGGTAAGAGTGGAAACAGTGACCGATTTTCTTTTCTTGAGCTCCAAAATCACTGCAGTTGGTGACTGAAGCCATGAAATTAAGAGATGTTTGCTCCTTGGAAGAAAAGCTATGACAAACCTAGACAGCATATTAAAAAGCAGAGACACCATTTTGCCACCAAAGGTCCCTAGAGTCAGAGGTATGGTTTTTCCGGTAACGTATGGATGTGAGAGTTAGCCCATAAAGAAGGCTGAGCACCAAAGAATTGAAGCTTTTGAATTGTGGCACTGTAGAAGACTCTTGAGAGTCCCTTAGACAGCAAGGAGATCAAACCAGTTAATCCTAAAGGAAATCAAGATGCTGCAGCTCCAATCCTTTGGCTACCTGATGCAAAGAGCCAACTCATTGAAAAAGATCCTGATGCTAGAAAAGATTGAAGGCAAAAGGAGAAAGAGGCAGCAGAGGATGAGATGGTTAGACAGCATCACCAATTCAATGGCCATGAATTTGTGCAAACTCTGGGAGACAGTGAAGGACAGAGAAGCCTGGCATGCTGCAGTCCATGGGGCCGCAAGGAGTTGGGCACAACTCAGAGACTGAGCAACAGTGAAGTACGTGAGAAATATAATGTGCTGGAATCATCCAGAAATTATCCCTCCTGACCCCGATTCATGGGAAAATTATCTTCCTCAAAACCAGTCTCCGGTGCCAAAAAGATTGGGAATTGCGGTTCTACTTGCAAGAGTCCCCTGACCAGACTCTTGCAAGTAGGCTATTCTTGTAGCTCCTGTGTCTTAGGTTTTGAGGAAGACTTTGGAATCAAAGTGCCAGGTATGGATTCCAACTCACAACCTTTGTGTCCTTGGGTGAACTGTTGAACCTCTTCCTGCCCCTGATTTCCTCTGCCGTATAAAGGGGGATAGTGGCAGGAGGAACCTTGGGATGCTATTGTGGGCTTAAGTGAATTGCTGCTTGTCAGTGTTGCGAGCACAGGCAGGCACACACGCAGTGCTGACTTTGAACCTGGCTTTCAAAGCTCCCTTCGATTCTGTGAGGGCTTAGGAAAAAGTATAATTTTTCCAATAAATCTTCAGTTCATCTAAGTCATACTTGGTTTCTTCTGCTCACAACAAGTAAGTCTAACTGGCTGGGAGGTCAAACAAACACAAAGAGAGCTATGCTGTAATCAGCAATTCATGCTGTACTTGGGTAAGTTCAGTCCCTCTGGAGATGGGGATGGTGGGAACTGTTTTTCCTTCCCAACCATCGCTCGGCTTCAGAGTCCAACTCCCCAAAATGCTGACAGCTTAGGAGTTCTTGTGAGCTCCTGCCCCAGGCGTGCAGGGGGAGCAGTTCAACTTGTCAATAAGTATCTTCAAGCTGCCAACATTGATTTGTCAGAGACACCAACCAAACTTCCTTGGCTGGGCCCTAATGCTGGTGAGGTCAAAAATAAGAAGAGGGAGCCCTGATGGGAACTCACTACATCACTACATGTACCCCTGGGCACACACGGTCACTTCCTATTTTGATAAGAGTAGTTTGGTTAGTGCCAAACGACCCTTAAGAGCTCACGTGTACAGAAACCAGACCCAGATTAACTGGGCATTCTATGTCCCCCTAGGGACACAGGCTTGTCAGTTCATGTAGGAGGTAACAGGGAAGGCTAGCAGCCAGACACAGATGACCTCAGCACACCTGCCAGGCTGCTCCGTCTTGCTCCATCATGCATCCCTGCATGTCTGCCCGATGTGGTCTCCCCCTTGCTTTGCCAGTGCCCACCCTCATCATCCAAAACTCAGCTCAGGGCTTCCCTGGTGGTTCAGCAGTTAAGAATCCCCCTGCCAAGACAGGGGCATGAGTTCGATCCCTGGTCTGGGAAGATCCCACATGCCTCAGGGTCACTAAACCCTTGTGCTGCAACTGCTGAGCCCACACACTGCAGCTACTGAAGTTTGAGTGCATGACCTTATTCCCTGGCAAGTGTAGAGTTTTAGGATAGTTGTCTCTGAAACAAAATTTCAGGGCTTCCCTGGTGGTCCAGCAGTCAAGAACTCACCTGCCAATGCAGGGGACACAGGTTCAATCCCTGATCCGAGAAGATCCCATGTGCTTTGGGACAACTAAGCCCACGTGCCACAAGTACTGAGCCTGAGCTCCAGAGCCTGTGAGCTGCAGCTACTGAAGCCCTCACTCCCTAGAGCCTGAGCTCCACAATAAGAGAAGCCACTGCAGTGAGGAAGCCTGGCACAGCAATGAAGACCCGGCACAGCCAAAAAAATAAATAAAAAATAATAAAAATAAATAAATCTTAAAAAAAAAAAAAAGCTCAGCTCAAATGTCCCTCCCTCTTGCTGTCGCCTCTCTCCACCACCCCTTCGTGCCTCGTGGAAATGCTACTTTTCTGGGTTCCTGTACTGGCCCACATCTCATTATGCTGTACTGTCTACATGTGTTTACCTTTTCTTCTGCTCTACTGTGTGGTCTTAGAGGATGGAAACTCTGTCTGCTTCATCTCTGTATGACTTACCAATGTATAGTCAATAAGTATTTGCTGAACAGATGAACTGAATAGTTTTTTTTGTTTGTTTGTTTTGGACAATATGGCAGAGAAGTTTATGAAATGAACCAAAGACCAGAAGCAAGGACCAGGACTTCCCTGGTGGTCCAGTGGTTAAGAATCTGCCTGCCATTGCAGGGGACATGGGTTCGATCCCTGGTCTGGGAAGATCTCACATGCTGTGGAGCAACGAAGCCCTGTGCCAGCGCCACAATTACTGATCCTGTGTGAACTACTGAAGCCTGCAAGCCCTAGAGCCCATGCTTTGCAACAAGAGAAGCCACAGCAAGGAGAAGCTTGCACAGCACAGGGAAGAGTAGCTCCCACTTGCCACAACTAGAGAAAACCCTAGCCCGCAATGAAGACCCAGCACAAGCAAAAATAAATAAATAAAATTTCAAAATAGTAAAAGTTCATAGACAACCTTAAATATCCAGGAGTGATGATTAAATCAATGTGGCATGCATATGTATGTAATTATGTATGTGGTCACTATTAAGGTAATTATATATATGTGTGTGTGTAGTGCAAAGAGTCGGACACGACTGAGCGACTGAACTGAACTGAGCACACAGGTAGGAATTTTAAGAGTACAAATGAATTTTTACATTTTTCTTTGCATCTTGTCTGTATTGCCTAAATATTTAAAAATGAGTATCATCTTTCGTAATTGAAAAAACAATAGGGGTATTTTCACTAAAAAATTCATGTTACTACAGTCTCATGTGAAATTTCTACCCTGAGCAGTTAAGCAGTTTTACAGCTGAAAACAGTCACATGCTCTTTCCCTAGATGTCCTCTGATTCAGGACATTTAGACTTCAGAACAGTGTCTTGATGTAACAATACCATTGCTTATGATAACCCTGGATGGCTAATATTTTCAATATAATCAATTTGGGTGATCATCACAAGGGGTCAGAGGAAAGCCAAAGGATGACACGGCTCCCCTTGAAAGCCCTTCTCTCCTGCACCCCACTGCTGCCCAGAGTCTACAGGGTCCTCGCTGCCACCCAGCACTTACAGCCCCTCTCCCACCTCAAAGCCTTCATTCTCCCTGACCCACTACAAGGATCTGAACTCCCACTTGCCTTAATGTGCCTAGTCTCTGCTAGAAAACAATTCAAATCCATCCTGGCCAAATATTTTTATAGGGTATGAGGAGACAACTTCCCTGGTGGCTCAGATGATAAAGAATTTGCCTGCAATGCAAAGTTTGATCCCTGGGTCAGGAAGATCCCCTGGAGAAGGGAA
The DNA here is from genome assembly GCA_006408675.1 of Madoqua kirkii. Classification (NCBI taxonomy): domain Eukaryota; kingdom Metazoa; phylum Chordata; class Mammalia; order Artiodactyla; family Bovidae; genus Madoqua; species Madoqua kirkii. Next base: position 6,858 of record SJYC01059120.1, read on the forward strand.
AGTCTACCTACTCCAGTATTCTCGCCTGGAGAATTCCATGGACAGGAGCCTGGTGGGGCTACATTCCATGGGGTTGCAAAGAGTAGGACACGACTTAGTGGCTAACACTTCCACTTTTTTTTTTTCATGAGGAGGCAACTGGCTCCCTCTGCCTGCTTAGTAACTTAAAATAGTTTTTCACTGTCCTGATCCTCAGTGCCACCAAATGTGACAGAGAGGGTCACTGTGGGTGTACTGAGTTAAGATGAGGTCATAGTGGGGTAGAGTGGCCCCTTAACCTGTAGGACTGAAGTCTTTAGAAAAGGGAAGATTTCCCTGGTGGTCCAGTGGTTAAGCATCTGCCTGCCAACACAGGTTTAGTCCCTGGTGTGGGAAGATTTCACATGTTCCAGAGCACTAAGCCCATGTGCCACAATTACTGATCCCTCGCACTAGAGCCCACGCTCCCTAACAAGAGAGGCACCACAGTGAGACGCCCGAGCACTGCAACAAACAGCCCCCCCGCCACAACTAGAGAAAGCCCACGCACGGCAACGAAGACCCAGTGTAGTCAAAGATTAATTAATCAATTAATTAGAAAAAGGGGAATCTGGAGACAGACACACACAGCAGGAACACTGGAGTTACGCAGCCACAGCCACGGAGCTGCCTGAAGTCAGGAGAGAGGCCTGGATCAACCACTCCCAGAGCCTTCAGAGGGAGCCTGGTCCTGTGACACCCTGATCTCTGACTTCTAGCCTTCTGAGCTGTGAGACAAGAAATTTTGGTTGTGTTAAGCCACCTGGTTTGTGATAATCTGTTATTGTAGCTGTAGCAAACTAGTATACTTTCCCCTATTCTAACATGCATGCTAACTAGCTTCAGTCATGTCTGATCTTTTGCAATCCTACGGACTATTGGTAGCCTGCCAGGCTCCTTTGTCAGTGGGATCCTCCAGGCAAGAATACTGGAGTGGGCTGCCATTTCTTCCTCCAGGGCATCTAAAAAATGTTTTTTCATATACATTCATTGAAAGGAGACAACTGCGTCGTTAGGGTGATGGCTGTTTCTCAGGCCTTCTGCAAGAGCTCAGGCCCTGAAACAGTTCCCCCTTCTTTCCCACTGTGTTTGGCCTTGACACGCACAATGATTCCGCTCTGCTGGCGACCCTGGCTCCTCTTTTCCTAGCACCTACTGTGAGGTGTGCGCTGCTTAAAACGCGTGCTCTCATGCCCTGAAAAGTGGTAGAGCTTTAAGATAGTAAGCTCTAAAGCAAAACGTCAGGGCTTCCCTGGTGGTCTAGAGATTAAGAATCTGCCTGCCAATGCAGGGGACTTGTGTTCGAACCCTGGTCTGGGAAGAAACCACATGCTTTGGGGCAACTAAGCCTGTGGGCTACAACTGCTGAGCCTGAGCTCTAGAGCCTGTGAGCTGCAGCTACTGAAGCCCTCATGCTCTAGAGCCCATGCTCCACAGCAAGAAAAGCCGCTGCAGTGAGAAGCACGTAACCTGCAGCCAGAGAGCAGTCCCCACTCGCTGCAACTAGAGAAAACCCATGTGCAGCAGTGAAGACCCAGTGCAGCCAAAAATAAAGAAATAAACAAAATTTTAAAAAGAAAAAAAAAAAAGAAACGAAGTGCCAGTCTATGTTGGATATAGGATGCTTGGGGCTGGTGCATGGGGATGATCCAGAGAGATGATATGGGGTGGGAGGTGGGAGGGGGTTTCAGAATTGGGAGCTCGAGTACACCTGTGGCTGATTCATGTCAATGTATGGCAAAACCAATACCAATAGTATTGTAAAGTAGAATAAAGGAAAAATAAAATTAAACAACAACAACAACAAAAAGAAAAAATATATTAAAAAAATACAATGAACTTTATTTATTCTGTTTCTGCTACTTCTAGAGCACTAAAGAGTTCAGGAATGACAGTCTAGTAAACAGACTCAATCTGTTCTCTGGACAAGATGTAAGAGCTAACATTTGGGAAAAGTCTCAACCACATTTCTAGCTAGCTTCTGTCATCCCACGAGATCAATGGATTGTTTCCAAAACCACTAGTGAATATAATGGGGGAGGGGTATGCCATGCTAATGAATGCAAATGACCCTCTGGGGCCAAGAAAAATGCATATTCTTCCTGCCCTCATTTCCACACTGTTCCCTGAACTGCCCCTCCTGCATGAATCACACTGTTCCAAGAGTCACCATGAAGCTAAAAGGGACCCCACTGAAACAGTCATTTACTGTGTTGCTATTAGAATACATTTTGGTGTTGAGTCACCATTCACATATTAAATAGATGTTTCTCTGGCCTCCTGGGTGCCAACTTCTCTTCTGGGTACTGGGGGTACAAAAGGAGCAAGACACAGCCTTTGCTGCCAAAATGTCCCCAATACAACATTGTTTATGCATGTGATGTATTGTTGTTGTTTAAAGCAGAGACATTACTTTGCCAACAAAGGTCCATCTAGTCAAGGCTGTGGTTTTTCCAGTAGTCATGTATGGATGTGAGAGTTGCGTTATAAAGAAAGCTGAGCGTCAAAGAACTGATGCTTTTGAACTGTAGTGTTGGAGAAGACTCTTGAGAGTCCCTTGGATTGCAAGGAAATCCAACCAGGAAATTTCCTAAAGGAAATCAGTTCTGAATATTCATTGGAAGGACTGATGCTGAAGCTGAAACTCCAATACCTTGGCCACTTGATGCAAAGAACTGACTCATCTGAAAAGACCCTGATGCTGGGAAAGACTGAGGGCAGGAGGAGAAGGGGATGACAGAGGATGAAATGGTTGGATGGCATCACCGACTCAATGGACATGAGTTTGAGTAAACTCCAGGAGTTGGTGATGGACAGGGAGGCCTGGCGTGCTGCAGTCCATGGGGTCCAAAGAGTTGGACACAACTGAGAGACTGAGCTGAACTGAGTCACTAAGTTGTTTCCGACTCTTTGTGACCCCATGGACTGTAGCCCGCCAGGCTCCTCTGTCCTTGGAATACTGGAGTATGTTGTCATTTCCTTCTCCAGGGGATCTTCCTGACCCAGCAATCAAACCCGGTTCTTCTGCATCTCCTGCACTGTGGGTGGAATCTTTACCACCGAACCACTTGGGAAGCCCATGCATGTGATGCACAAAGTTGATTAAATAAGGGGAACTGGTAAGTCTCTGTCACCCACAAAATAGCACTGACGGGTGTAAATAAGAAAAGTCCAGTTAGGTGGGATTTTACATTTAAAGCTGTTTAGCGCATGGGAATGAGTGTCGTGGAGACTCTGAGAAAACTCAGTTGGTAGAAAAGTAGACCAGGGCACAGCAAGATTGTGCTTGCCTGAAGAAAGGACAGAGACCAAAGAGATCGTGTTCCAGTGGCAGCATATCAGCCTGGGACAGGATGCTGGGTGCACAGACCTCTGGGCCAGAATTCTGACTTTGTCTTTGTACAAAGGCCATTCGTAGGGCAAAGCCAGGTGATTTTTTTTTTTTTTTTTAATCACCTATGACCCAAACTACCTCTTTATTGGAATCAGGCCAGCCCCAGTCACTGGCAACCATAACAGAATGGTTTTGGGGACAATCATGTCTGATGAGGACTTATCTTAGAGTTTTCTATTCATGGCTGGGCTTCCGTGGTGGCTCAGACAGTAAAGAATCTGCCTACAAGCAGGAGACCCAGGTTTGATCCCTGGGTCAGGAAGATCCCCTGGAGCAGGGAATGGCAACCCACTCCAGTATTTTTGCCTGGAAAACCCCACGGACAAAGGAGCCTGGCTGGCTATAGTCTATAGGGTCACAAAGAGTTGGATACGACTGAAAGACTTTCACTATCCATGGTCAAATTATTTTTAAAAAAAGAGAGTACTTTCTTTTCATTTGGATACCTCCTTCCTTTCAGCTCTCCAAATCCTCCCAACACTTTGAAACCAACTCAGCTCCAGTCCCCTCCGTGCAGCCTACCCTGCCGTCTGCTGTTGATCCGACTCTGCTCTGCACCCGTTTACACTTAGGGTTTAGTGCCGATTATCCACACTCTGGGCTTCCCAGGTGGCACTAGTGGTAAAGAACCCACCTGCCAATGCAGGAGACACAAGGAATTCGGGTTTGATCCCTGGGTTGGGAAGATCCCCTGTAGCAGGAAATGGAAACCTGCTCCTGTACTCTTGCCTGGAGAATCCTATGGGCAGAGGAGCCTGGTGGGCCACAGTCCACGGGGCCGCAGAGTCTGACATGACTGAGTGACTGAGCACAATGACACGTCTGTGCTCTGGTGCTGTTCTCTATTTCTCGTGCGCAAGTGGAGAGACGGGCCCTTCTGTCCATCTAAAAAGCCAGTGCAAAATCGACTCCTTTATCAGCCTTTTCCCACGCTCCTTTCACTGCCGCCTTGCTCCTGCAAGCCTTTTCTCTCGTAGTTTCCTCACTTCTTTTTTTGTCTCCTCTCTCCTCTTAACTCAGCAAAGCTAATTGACATGTTGAAAAGGTTTTTTGCTGCCAAGTTTTACTAGCAAACTGGATAAATATAACAACCCGGGGAAAATAATGAAAATTTACAAGAACTTTCAAAAGGATTATAGCCAGCTATCTCTATTCTTCACTGAAATTTAAATGAAGCCAACAGCTAATCTTTCTTAGGCTCCCAAAGTAGCTGTCCCTTAAAATACCACTTTTGGAATCCGTTTATCCCATCATTCTCTCACCACTGTCTCAAGATCCAGAATGCTTTCTGAGTCTCGGTGCTGTGTGGGTAATTTAAGTTCCTTCACTTTTATCAGAAGCAGTGTCATAGTTCTCAGTGCCCCTCGTGTGTGAATATATGTTCATCCCTGGTGTTTGAAAGTAGAAACTTGACTTTCAGTATCTTTGTTAACACCTCACACAATGTTGTATATTTAAGTCTCTCCTTTCGATCCCTGGGTAGGGAACATCCTCTGGAGGAGGGCATGGGGACCCACTCCAGTATTCTTGCCTGGAGAATTCCAGGGACTGAGGAGCCTGGAGGGCTACAGTCCATGGGAATGTAAAGAATCAGACGCGACTAACACTTTCACGTTTTCTTTCCCTGCTGAAAAAACTACTCATCATTCAGGACTGCACCACAAACGCCATTTTCTCTTCAATCTCCCACTTGCTACCCTTTCCCTTCTCAATCTCCAGGCAAAATTAACTGCCTTCCCCCCACCCCCTTCTCTCATCATTTTTTTCACTTGACAAATATGGCAGTTATTCCACTTTTGAATATCAGTTGTACAAATATTACAGGGGAGTAAAATTATCCTCTCCTCTGGTTGCCTGTGAGCTACCTGTAGCCTGTTTCAAATGTATCCACAACCCTCAGCGCAGCCTGTGGGTTACGTAGGTGCCCAGTGAATGCCTATCCAATGGAATGTTTTTCAGTTGCATAATATGAAGCCGTGAGATGGTGTTTGTCCTTCCCATGCTGGAGGAGACACAAATGTGCCCAGGAATGAGTCACCCTAACTGTACTCATATGTCCTGTGGAACGCACCACAGACATTCCGCCACCATCGCCCCCACCATCACTATCACAACACCCAGAAAAACCCTGAAGTCTGTGTACCCCAAGTGAAACAAGAAGTTCGAGAACCAGAGGAGCTTGGAGAAGTTACCCATAATGCAGACAAGCAGAAATCACTTGAGGAACTACCTGACTTTTGATTTAATCTTCCCGTTGGAAGGTAATTTTGCTCTCTTGTGTCTCTCTGAGTATTGTCAGAGAGGCACTGATTGCTCTTTGCCCTGGGCGGTCCTTCCAAGGATCTTTGCATAGACAACAACCTCAGAAACTGGACTTACTGTCTCCCTCTGGATCAAAGAGGCCTGTGCTTAATTAATGCCCTTTACCAAAGATTCAGCTTCCCTAAGCTCATGTTTCTCTTCTGTAAGGCAATTTACTGTGTGTGCCGATGTCATCTGGCTATCTTCACATCTTGGGGGAACTGGGCTCACGGAAATGGCACAAACACTCTGATACTATCTATGACTGTTGCTACTGCTGTGAGTAATAAACTGTCTTAGTTCTCACCCAGGAGTTCACGTTTCCTGTCCACATCCATGAACTGTGGCAAATGCGTGTGTAAGCTTGTACACAGGCTAAACTCTCAAATCTCTCATGGTTCCTGACAGCCCCTCAGCGAGGTCTTCTGGCCCTAATGGGCCCTGACTTCCCCTCTGAGCATCTTCCCCTCCAAACAAGCTGTAGCAGTGGAGCCCTGCTGAGCTACGTGGAAGACAAATATTCATCAGGAATAAACTGCAAATACTTGTACAGGAAGCCAATTTGAGAGGTGATAATCACACCCTCCAAACAAGCTGAGATACGTGGTAATATTCACAGGAAAGTTGTAAAACAGGGCAAATGATCCTGCAGTCAAGACCAGGCATAGTCATTCTGGAGTTTCCTATTGTAAGGGACTAAAAGGGAGAAGCGAGCAGTCATGCATCCCACTGACTGGGAGGGTCCCTATTTCTTGTTCTAAACATTTTCAAACAGTATTTTGCTTTTGTAACAATGACTAGGCACTGTTGAAAAGTAGAGGACGTT
>SJYC01059125.1:0-19393 GCA_006408675.1 Madoqua kirkii
ATGGCGAAACCAATACAGTATTGTAAAGTAGAATAAAGTAAAAATAAAATTTAAAAAAAGAGATGTAATAAAAATAAATAAAAGAAATTTTTGGAAAATTTAAAAAATATAATAAAAAAATAAAACAAAATATAGCAGTAAAAAATTAGGTATGGAAAGAGAAAAGTGAGGTCACTTAAAATGTTAGTTATCTGGGTTACTCGAAGCTTTTTTCCTAAGAGGAGAACCTCATGAGCAGGTGCAATCTGGCTTCTTATCCAGGTGTTTACTAGCATCTGTGTCATACACCTGGAATATGTTTGTTTGACATGGATGTCTTTGAAGTGGATGTCTTAGCAATCAATAGCTTCCTGGTGGCTGCAATGCATGAGACCTGAGGTCAACAAATAGGCAGACAGATCCCCTGGAGAAGGGCAGGGTAACCCACTCAATTATTATTGTCTGGAGAATTCCATGGACAGAGGAACCTGTAGGACTACAGTCCATGGGGTCACAAAGAGTCAGACATAACTGAGCAACTAACACTTAGCAATCAAAAGCTTATATGCCTACTAAGTTGCTTCAACTGTGTCTGACTCTGTGCAACCCCATGGACTGTAGCCCATCAGGCTCCTCTGATCATGGGATTCTCCAGGCAATAATACTGAGTGGGTTGCCATGCCCTTCTCCAGGGGATCTTTCCAACTCAGAGACTGAACCCACTTCTCCTCTGTCTCCTGAATTGGCAGGCAGGTTCTTTACCACTAGCACCACCTGGAAAACCACCATCAAAAGTTTAATGTCAGGCATTTACACTATAGGAATGCAAACTGTGGGCTGGGTAGAAGCAGGTAACCTAGCAGCGAGATGAGAGAGAGTAGGACACATTTGAAGGATTATTGAGAGGACATTGAGAAGAAAAGTCAGAAATATCTAAAAATGTTATGATTAGAAGCATTTTGTGGGTTTTCCCTGGCAGTTCAGTGGTTAAGAATCCACCTTGCAATGAAGGGGACTTGGAATCAATCCCTGGTCAGGGAACTAGATCCCACATGCCATGGAACAACTAAGCCCATGCGATGATACTAATGAGCCCATTGGCCACAGCTAGAGAGTCTGTGCACCTCAATGAAAGTTCCCATGTGCGATAGCTAAGACCTGACACAGCCAAAAAAATACATAAATATAATAATTTTATTATGGTAATAATAACGATCTATACTGAATGCTTTGTAGCAAGGCTTGGCAGTCATTAGAATAACTATCTTTAACTATACAAGAGATTTCAAAATAATCTACATGTGACATGAGAGTGTCCTCTAATTAATAGAACACTTATTATAGTCACTGTTTGCTACTCTCATGATTAGGGAGTTGGGCAAGCCTGAAGAAAAATATCCTCCTTAGAGTTCTGCCTTGCATTAATATGAGATACATCGTCTATTTGTTGATTTAATTGGTTCAGCTGGAGGGAGAATTAAGTAAGTGGCACTGGGATGAGAAAGAAAAGAAGTGGATAGTGCATACTTGTCAATTGTGCTTATGTCAAGTAACATTTTTACTTGTTATATTAGAATAAATGTGAATTCTTAAAATATCAAAAGTATTCCATTTCTCAAGCCAATAACAATTTTATTGATATTTTGACAATTTATAATAGTATCATGGATACTTCTTGCCACTAACATAGATATTTTCAAGAGAAATGGTAACTATACTAATTTATGGTGCAGTAATAAAAGATAGACCCACGATATCATTTTCACATATCACTGATGATATTTATTTTGCAGTTAGCCAAAGTCTTTTGCCTGTGAATGTTTTTCTTAATGGAGCAATTACAGCAATACAACTATAAGAATAATTCAGGTTTTGCTCTGTTTTGAATATTTCTTGAATTCAGATAATAACTGTTACCCCAAAAGATTATTTTTCTTAACAATGAGGATGTTGCATGTATTGAAGATGTATTTAATTTCATTAATTAGGGAAAGGATGAAGATGAGAGACAGACTCTGACACAGGTAATTATGGATAATTTAAAATAAAAATCAAACCACAATATTTTGCCAACAGAAAATATTGTACCAAGTCTACCAACAAAAAATTTAAATAAATGGAGAGTTAACACATTGCAAGATGAGGGGACCCATAAAATGAGGGGACTCATAGGATGAAACAGAGAATGCAATGGCAACCCACTCCAGTACTCTTGCCTGGAAAATCCCATGGACGGAGGAGCCTGGTGAGCTGCAATCCATGGGGTTGCGAAGAATCGAACATGACTGAGTGACTTCACTTTCACTTTTCACTCATGCATTGGAGAAGGAAATGGCAATCCGCTCCAGTGTCCTTGCCTGGAGAATCCCAGGGACGGGGGAACCTGGTGGGCTGCCGTCTATGGGATCACAGAGAGTCGGACATGACTAAAGCGACTTAGGATGCAGCAGCATAGGAAGAAAATGTCAGCTCTTCTAAAATTAAACTTTTAATTTTATCTTTCATCAATTCTCAATGTTTTGCTTTTAATTGAACAAAAATAGTTAGAAGGAAATGGCAATCCGCTCCAGTGTCCTTGCCTGGAGAATCCCAGGGACGGGGGAACCTGGTGGGCTGCCGTCTATGGGGTCACAGAGAGTCGGACATGACTAAAGCGACTTAGGATGCAGCAGCATAGGAAGAAAATGTCAGCTCTTCTAAAATTAAACTTTTAATTTTATCTTTCATCAATTCTCAATGTTTTGCTTTTAATTGAACAAAAATAGTCTAAAATATTCCTGGAAAATATATTCAATAAATTATCCCACACTTAAAAGGGAGAGCTATGTAGAAGAACTTTTTCCAAGTATTAAAATGTTATAAAGTACTAAGTATGAAAACAGTATCACATTAGTTCAAAATGGAATTAACTCAATGGAATGTAATAAAAAGTCCAGGTGCAATATAGTGTCTATACAGTAGTTTGAGTTCTATTAAGTTAGCATTTTAATGAAAAATATAGAGATTATTCAATAAATGGTGTTGGATCAAATGGTTCATTTTATGGGGGAAAAAATTAATAATAGGGTGTTTCCCTGGTGGCTCAGTGGTAAAGAAACCATCAGCAATGCCAGACACCCCAGTTTGATTCCTGGCATGGAATGGCTACAGGGATGACTACATCCCTGGTGACAGGAATGGCTACATACTCCAGGTTTCTGGCCTATAGAATTCCATGGACTATATAGTCCATTGGGTCGCAAAGAGTTGGACACGAATGAGCAACTGTCACTTTCATGGAAAAAAATAAAGTTAGATCCTCACAATAAAACAAAACATGAGATTAATTGTTCATTAAAGTTTAAAGACAACATATAGAAAATAGATTATAGATGGATTATAGATTAAAAGTATCAAAAGCATGAAATAACTCAAAATACTAGAAAAATATAGGTAAAAGTTATCATATGAAAAGGAACTAAAAAGCCTCTTGATGAAAGTAAAAGAGGAGAGTGGAAAAGTTGGCTTAAAGCTCAACATTCAGAAAACGAAGATCATGGCATCTGGGCCCAACACTCCATGGAAAATAGATGGGGAAACAGTGGAAACAGTGTCAGACTTTATTGTTATGGGCTCCAAAATCACTGCAGATGGTGACTGCAGCCATGAAATTAAAAGAGGCTTACTCCTTGGAAGAAAAGTTATGACCAACCTAGATAGTATATTCAAAAGCAGAGACATTACTTTGCCAACTAAAGTCCGTCTAGTCAAGGCTATGGTTTTTCCAGTAGTCATGTATGATATGAGAGTTGGACTGTGAAGAAGGCTGAGTGCTGAAGAACTGATGCTTTTGAACTGTGGTATTGGAGAAGACTCTTGAGAGTCCCTTGGACTGCAAGGAGATCCAACCAGTCCATTCTGAAGGAGATCAACCCTGGGATTTCTTTGGAAGGAATGATGCTAAGGCTGAGACTCCTGTACTTTGGCCACCTCATGTGAAGAGTTGACTCATTGGAAAAGACTTTGACGCTGGGAGGGATTGGAGGCAGGAGGAGAACGGAATGACCAAGGATTAGATGGCTGGATGGCATCACTGACTCGATGGACATGAGTCTGGGTGAACTCCGGGAATTGGTAATGGACAGGAAGGCCTGGCATGCTGTGATTCATGGATTGCAAAGAGTCGGACATGACTGAGTGACTGAACTGAACTGATGACTAGTTTTTAAACATGACATAAAAGTTAGAAATTTTAAAAGAGGAAAGATTATTTTAAATATAGTATATTTATTTTTAAACAAAGTATTTTAATAAAATTTAAAAGAATTAAAATTTATGCAAGAAATTTGTAAAAATGTTTTTCTTCACTTCTAATCAATTACATATTTTCTTAAAACTAAGTATTTTCACAATTAGATTGTCAAAGTTAAAAAGAATAATAATTCCTTTATCATTAAGAATTAAAAATATCAGTGAGAATTAAAAATATTATAAGTAGACAGGCACAATCTCAATTACTGTCTTGAAAACTTTTGGTTGTGTATTTTGTGCTGTCTTACGTGTCCTACTACCATTGAGCTATAACAGGCTGGTTGACCTATAGACACCTCCGAAGTTGACACTGGTTATTGCTACGATAGCAATTGTACAGAGATCAAATGGCCAATATCCACTGGATCATCGAAAAAGCATGAGAGTTCCAGAAAAACATCTACTTCTGCTTTATTGACTATGCCAAAGCCTTGACTGTATGGATCACAACAAACTGGAAAATTCTGAGAGAGATGGGAATACTATACCACCTGACCTGCCTCTTGAGAAATCTGTATGCAGGTCAAGAAGCAACAGTTAGAATTCATTGGAACAACAGACTATTTCCAAATCAGGAAAGGAATACATCAAGGCCATATCTTGTCACCCTGCAATATGCAGAGTGTATCATGTGAAATGCTGGGCTGGAAGACGCACAAGCTGGAATCAAGATTGCTGGGAGATCATATGTGAAACAGATCACCAGTCTAGGTTCAATGCATGAGAAAGGATGCTCAGGGCTGGTGCACTGGGATGACCCAGAGAGATGAGATGGGGAGGGAGGTGGGAGGAGTGTTCAGGATGGAGAACACATGTACACTCATGGCTGATTCATGTCAATGTATGGCAAAACCACTATAATATTATAAACTAATTAGCCTCAAATTAAAATAAAAAAATTAAAATACTGTGATTAAAAAAAAAAAGATTGCTGGGAGAAAAATCAATAACATCAGATATGCAGATCACACCTCCTTTATGGCAGAAGCCAAAGAAGAACTAAAGAGCTTCTTGATGAAAATGAAAGAGAGGAGTGAAAATGTTGGCTTAAAACTCAACATGCAGAAAACTATGATCATGGCATCCGGTCCCATCACTTCATGGCAAATAGACTGGGAAACAATGGAAATAATTACAGACTTTATTTTGGAGGGCTGAAAAGTCACTGCAGATGGTGATGGAGGCCATGAAATTAAAAGATGCTTGCTCCTTGGAAGAAAAGCTATGACCAACCTAGATAACATGTTATAAAGCAGGGACATTATTTTGCCAACAAAGGTCCATCTAGTAAAAGCTATAGTTTTTTCAGTTGTCACATGTGGTTGTGAGAGTAGGACTATAAAGAAAGCTGAGCATTGAAGAATTGATGCTTTTGAACTGTGGTGTTGGAGAAGAATTCTCCCTTGGACTGCAAGGAGATCCAACCAGTCAATCCTAAAGGAAATCAGTCTTCATTATTCATTGGGAGGACTGATACTGTAGTTGAAACTCCAATACTTTGGCACTTGACATGAAGAACTGACTCATTGGGAAAGACCCTCATGCTAGGAAAGATTGAAGGCAGGAGGTGAAGGGGATGAGACAAGATGAGATGATGGTTGGATGGCATCACTGACTCTATGGACATGAGTTTGAGCACACTTTGGCAGTTGGTGATGGACCAGGAAGCCTGGAGTGCTGTCATTCATAGGGTCTCAAAGAATCCCACAGGACTGAGCAACTTAACTGAAGTGATTGCTACAATAAGAAAATATTCTTTTTAATTTTGCATATTTATAGTGACATATTTCTCAAAAACATGTGTTGCTTCTGTAGAATTTTAAAAAAGAAAAGAGCAACAATAATTATATTCCTTTTATTATGACTATTTTTGTAATTTTTGATGATGTCCATTTTGTCCACATCATAGAGATGATAATTCTTTTTATTCCTGCTTTATTTAAAGTTTATTCCAAATTAATAAGGAAAAACAGAAAGCATAAATTAGAAGAGATACTAGCAGAAGTTTCTACATAACAATGATCACCTTAGTCATTTTTTCTTTTTTTTAAATTTTTTTAAAAATTTTATTTTTACTTTATTCTACTTGACAATACTGTATTGGTTTTGCCATTCATTGACATGAATCAGCCACAGGTGTACACAAGCTCCCAATCCTGAAACCCCCTCCCAACCTCTCACCCATATCATCTCTCTGGCTCATCCCCGTGCACCAGCCCCAAGCCTCCTGTATCCTGTATCGAACATAAACTGGCGCTTCGTTTCTTACATGATAGTATACATGTTTCAGTGCCGTTCGCCCAAATCATCCCACCCTCCCCCTCTCCTTCAGAGGCCTAAAGTCCGTTCTATACATCTGTGTCTCTTTTGTTGTCTTTCATACAGGGTCATCATTACTATCTTTCTAAATTCCATATATATGTGTCAGTATACTATATTGGTGTTTTTCTTTCTGGCTTACTTCACTCTGTATAATCAGCTCTAGTTTCATCCATGTCATTAGAACTGAGTCAAATTTATTCTTTTTAAGGGCTGAGTAATACTCCATTGTATATATGTACCACGGCTTTCTTATCTATTCATCTGCTGATGGACATCTAGGTTGTTTCCATGTCCTGGCAATTATAAACAGTGCTGCAGTGAACATTGGGATACGTGTGTCTCTTTCAATTCTGGTTTCCTTGGTGTGTATGCCCAGCAGTGGGATTGCTGGGTCATAAGCCAGCAATCAATATCAATATCAATCAATATCAATGAAGCATAACAGCCTTAAATAATATCTATAGATACATTTATTTGTTATAAAATATACATTATTTTATATAAAATCTTTACTTGAAGAGAATCTCACATATTGTTTTACACTGGCCCTCATCTGAAAACACCATCATGCAGGACAAATTCAGACTTAATTACCCTAAATTTTCAGTTATGATGGTGGGGGTAAGTAACACAAACTATCGCTTCTTGGCCTTTTGGCTAGGATCAAGTAAAGTAACATAAACCTCTGGGAATCGCCAGTCTCAGTTGTGGAGGTAGAGCACTGTCGCAGGCACTGTTGCACCATGGTTTTCCATAGCCTCTGGGATCATAACACCTCAGAAGAAGAAGTCATCTCCGGTGACTTTACATTCCTGAATTTACTAGAAGGCAAATTTGCTGCACACATATAAAAGAAGCACTGAGATTAGTTTCCTAATTTTCTATTTTGACCTTTGTCTTTGTAATTCTTAAAAGCTCTCTGACAACTGGATGCAACTTGTTCAGTTCAGTCACTCAGTCATGTGTGACTCTTTGTGACCCCGGGAACCACAGCATGCCAGGTCTCCCTGTCCATCACCAACTCCCAGAGTCCACCCAAATCCATGTCCATTAAATCAGTGATGCCATCCAGCCATCTCACGCTCTGTCATCACCTTCTCCTCCTGCTCCCAATTCCTCTAAGCATCAGAGTCTTTTCCAATGAGTCAGCTCTTCAAATCAGGTGGCCAAAGTATTGGAGTTTCAGCTTCAAAATCAGTCCTACCAATGAACACCCAGGACTGATCTCCTTTAGGATGGACTGGTGGGATCTCCTTGCAGTCCAAGGGACTCTCAAGAGTCTTCTCCAACACCACAACTCAAAAGCATCAATTCTTTGGTGCTCAGCTTTGGAGTGTAAAGTCACTTTCATGTACCCTGACCAACATTAATTTTTTATTGAATTAGAATAGATTAGAAGAAAATAAACCAGATTAGCATACAATAGACAATATCAAAATGCTCTGCTCATAATTAAGGTCAATATAATGCCTTAAAACTTTTCATCATGGATATATGTACTGAGCCATGATGTAAAATGTTTGTACTGTAAGTTGTGATGAAAAAAAAGAAAAACACTGGAAAGAATATCATTTAACTTTTAAGCAAGCAAGATTATCCTTTAAAAAAATAATCTCAAACATACCTTCTATGAGAATAAAAGTAATATTTTGAAAACTTTGTTTTATATATTTGAAATGTGTTTCTGGTGTAACTATTCTAAGTGGCTTTAAAAATCTATGTTATTACTAAGACATGAACTTGAAGTTGGACCCTATTTGAGACTGAGTTTTCTCCTCTGTAAGATCAGTAGTTAAAAGTCAGTTGTATATAAGGGTTCCTAAAGTGCTAAATGTAACTTTATTTCTATGACTTTTGTCATAATTTTGAACAATATTTGAATAATATCTTAGTCTTCATTGCTCATCTTTTGCAGTCGTGTCGTTATGTAAAATGACTCTAGGACAAATTATTTTTCTAGAGTTAAAGAAGGTATGTGTAGATCATTTTAGTTATTCACATTTTAAGTGCCAGATGTGAAGATAAAAGGTGAAAATAAATTGATTTGTGCCTCCAAAGTTTTGTATTCACAGTATAGACAGTCACCGAAGTACCCAGTTACAACTTAATGGGGTTGGGGCTGTAATAGAAATCTGTATGCCATGAAATAAGATCACCAAGAACAAAGTTTGTTGGGGATACAGAGTAAGGGGTTCTGGGTAAGAGTCAATGAAAGATTAACAAAAGAGGTTTCTATTGACTTGACCCTTGAAAATGTGTAAGCATTAGATAGGCAGACGGAGAAGACCCCGGTGGGCTGCAGTCCATGGGGTCGCTAAGAGTCGGACACCACTGAGTGATTTCACTTTCACTTTTCACTTTCATGCATTGGAGAGGGAAATGGCAACCCACTCCAGTGTTCTTGCCTGGAGAATCCAGGGATGGGGGAGCCTGGTGGGCTGCCGTCTCTAGGGTCGCACAGAGTCAGACACGACTGAAGCAACTCAGCAGCAGCACCAGATAGGCAGAAAAGGAGTTTAAAATATAGAAAAAAAGATGAAAAGGAGGCACTTTAATAAACAGACACTTGAGTTCATAATGAGGCCTGGTAACCAACCAATTTGGCTATGAGAGAGAGAAGAGAAAAAATTTGAGATTGGATTCCAAGTTAGGGGTTGAATCAGTTAAATCAATGATGGCAGTAGTCACCGAGATCAAGAGTGTAGGCAGAGGTTAGTACTGCAGCTGGACTGAGGATGGAAATAAAAGCTTGGCTATGTTCTTTTTGAGTCATAGAGATTTCTTATTCACCCAAGTAGAAATGACTAATAAATAATCAGTTACTAATTAGAAACTAAGGTAAGATGTTTAGAGATATTGTGAAAAATGGCTGGAGATAGATATTTGAGGTATATCAGAAAAATGTTATAATCAACCCTTTGATAAATGCTTGGCTCTCTGAGGGTAATGAAGAGCATGAGGTACAAGGAGGATTATTTTTTAAATTTATTTTAAATATGAGAGTCTCAAATACTGGACATGAAAAACCTGCCAGTAAAAAATGAAGCTGACTATAGCTGAGAGAATAAAAATAATTCACAACGCAAAAGTAAACTTTAAAAGTAAATTATAGTGCAAAAGTGGTTCAGTAAAAGTAAATTACAATGCAAGTTCAAATGGTAAAAAAGAAAAAAAAATCTGCTTGAAATGCAGGAGACCTGAGTTAAATTCCTGGATGGGGAAGATTCCCTAGAGAAGGGAATGCCACCCACTCCAATATTCTTGCCTGGAGAATTCCATGGGTCAGAGGAGCCTGGTGGGCTAGAGTCCAAGAAGTCGCAAAGAGTCAGACATGACTGAGTGCCTAACATTCTTCCTTTGGGCTTCCCAGGTGGCACTAGTGGTAAAGAACTTGACTGCCACTGTAGGAATCTGTATGAGACATAGGTTTGATCCTTGGGCGGAAGAGATGCCCTGGAGGAGGGCATGGCACCCCTCTCCAATATTCTTGCCTGGAGATTCCCATGGACAGAGGAGCCTGGTGGGCTACAGTCCACTGGGTTACAAAGAATCAGACATGACTAAAGTGACAGCACAGAGCAGTGTGATGCAAACATTTGAATTTGGTCATTAATGTACTGGATAACCTAGGGCTCATGCCTGATCCGCTGCTTCAATTGTGTCCGACTCTTTGTAACCCTACGCACTGCAGCTTTACAAGCTTCTCTGCCCATGGGATTCTCCAGGCAAGGAAACTGGAGTAGGTTGCTACGCCTTCCTCCAGGGGATATTCCTGACCCAGGTATCGAACCCATGTCTTGGCAAGTAGGTTCTTTACCACTAGTGCCACTTGGGAAGCCCATTAAGAACTGTCTAAAACAGGAAAAGAGCTTCTTTTCATCTGGGACAGAAACAACATGAATGGGTTTGGATTGGAATTAAAAAAAAAAAAAACTAACAAAAAAGGAATGCATTGATTTATCTGAAGATGGCTAATTTCCAGTTTTCTGGTGCTATTAAATGTAGTATTTCACCTTGCATTTGAGCATCGTTTGGTATTTTAATTTCCAAATTGAATATTAATAAGTTATTAGATATGGGCTCTGCTGTGATATTAAGAAACTAGATATTGTCTGAAAAACCCTGAGGAGACAGTGATATCACTTAGAGACATATGGACATATTTTGGACTTATCCATAAGCAAGTCAATTTATTTGGATTTCAATTTCCTGCTAAAATGAGGATTTTAGACTAATATAATTCATTAATTCAGCAAATATATATTCATTGCTTTTTTTTGCCAATTTTGGAAGGGAACTCATTCAGATATATACTGGTTGGGAGAGATTATTTTTATTCTTGTCTGTTGATATTTTGGATAAAGAAGTAAGATAAAGAGGTTGTGTGTATGTATGTGTGTGTGTCGTGTGTATGTATGTGTGTTCATGAAGTCTGGATATAGAGATGTTTGGTCTGTCTAGAGTCCAAGAAGTCGCAAAGAGTCAGACATGACTGAGTGACTAACATTCTTCCTTTGGGCTTCCCAGGTGGCACTAGTGGTAAAGAACTTGACTGCCAGTGTAGGAATCTGTATGAGACATAGGTTTGATCCTTGGGCGGAAAAGATGCCCTGGAGGAGGGCATGGCACCCCCTCCAATATTCTTGCCTGGAGATTCCCATGGACAGAGGAGCCTGGTGGGCTACAGTCCACTGGGTCACAAAGAATCAGACATGACTAAAGTGACAGCACAGAGCAGTGTGATGCAAACATTTGAATTTGGTCATTAATGTACTGGATAACCTAGGGCTCATGCCTGATCCGCTGCTTCAATTGTGTCCGACTCTTTGTAACCCTACGCACTGCAGCTTTACAAGCTTCTCTGCCCATGGGATTCTCCAGGCAAGGAAACTGGAGTAGGTTGCTACGCCTTCCTCCAGGGGATATTCCTGACCCAGGTATCGAACCCATGTCTTGGCAAGTAGGTTCTTTACCACTAATGCCACTTGGGAAGCCCATTAAGAACTGTCTAAAACAGGAAAAGAGCTTCTTTTCATCTGGGACAGAAACAACATGAATGGGTTTGGATTGGAATTAAAAAAAAAAAAACTAACAAAAAAGGAATGCATTGATTTATCTGAAGATGGCTAATTTCCAGTTTTCTGGTGCTATTAAATGTAGTATTTCACCTTGCATTTGAGCATCGTTTGGTATTTTAATTTCCAAATTGAATATTAATAAGTTATTAGATATGGGCTCTGCTGTGATATTAAGAAACTAGATATTGTCTGAAAAACCCTGAGGAGACAGTGATATCACTTAGAGACATATGGACATATTTTGGACTTATCCATAAGCAAGTCAATTTATTTGGATTTCAATTTCCTGCTAAAATGAGGATTTTAGACTAATATAATTCATTAATTCAGCAAATATATATTCATTGCTTTTTTTTGCCAATTTTGGAAGGGAACTCATTCAGATATATACTGGTTGGGAGAGATTATTTTTATTCTTGTCTGTTGATATTTTGGATAAAGAAGTAAGATAAAGAGGTTGTGTGTATGTATGTGTGTGTGTCGTGTGTATGTATGTGTGTTCATGAAGTCTGGATATAGAGATGTTTGGTCTGCTATAATTCAAACTGATTTGGAAAAGCTGAATGTCAAGTTTTCCTTTTTTTTTAAATTTGTAACATGTCCAGAATATGATCACTCCATTTTTTGTCACTTTATTTTCACTATGTCACTTAATTGTTTATTGTAAGGTGTAGCTATCAATTTTCTTTTTCTTTTCATTTTTTAGTGTTTGTAGTTACAGCATCTTTCTTTTTTTAAAAATTAATTTATTTTTATAAAAATATATATATTTTAAATGCTATTTATGTTTTCATTATGCTGACTCATACACTCCCCTTGTTATCTTGAAATACATACATTTTATGTGTATTTATAAATACATGTATTTTTTTTCCTGGAAATACTATGTAAAAACTCATACTCCTTCTCAAGAATACTTTCTGTAGTTCATATAATAGGCAATATTGTTTCTCTGTTTTTGAATCCTGACTCGTAAACTTTGCTGATGTCAACAGCCTGTTAATAAGGGAGAATTTCCCTAGTGGCTGAGACTGTAGTTTGAAATCAACTCTAAGGTCCCTTAATGAATCACTTAAGCATATATTTTAAAAATAGATTGAATAAAACTTCATTAAATAAATGAATAAAGCAGCTGGTGATGAAGAATGAATTAGACAAGATTCCCTTCCTATTTGACAATATTCCTAATGAACAATATTATTTTGTCATAGCCCGTGGGTCACCAGGGATATATTTGGGACAAGGGTCAATTTGATTAGAAGCTGCCAAATCTAGGCATACTCTACTAACTGACTCTAAAAGTCAGTAATGGGTTGGCAGGTATTGGCACATGAAGTGTAGCAGATATTGGCACATGAAATGTAGCAGCTATAGCATATAGAATTAAACTATTACAATATATGTAGGCATGTATACCTAATGGCATGGTCAGTTAGTTCCTTTGAAAAGGTTAAAATCAGACTGCTGCTGCTGCTAAGTCACTTCAGTCGTGTCCGACTCTGTGCGACTTCATAGATGGCAGCCTACCAGGCTCCCCCGTCCCTGGAATTCTCCAGGCAAGAACACTGGAGTGGGTTGCCGTTTCCTTCTCCAAAGCATGAAAGTGAAAAGTGAAAGTGAAGTCGCTCAGTGGTGTCCGACTCTTTGCGACCCCATGTACTGCAGCCTACCAGGCTCTTGCATCCATGGGATTTTCCAGGCAAAATACTGGAGTGGGATGCCATTGCCTTCTAATTAGGAATAAAATATGTTGCATTTTTTTTCTGATGTGCAAAATGGATATTATTGTGGCAGTTTAGAAAACCCATATATGTTTATATAGTTCTACTTTGGTAGGTTCAATTATTTTTAAAAATTAGTTATCTTATCCAAGAGCCTTTTTCAATAAATATAGGCTTATGCTATTGGTTAAAATAAGTAACAAATTATTAAAATTCAAAATTCCTTCCCTGTTCAGGTTAGGATATAATCTTATGTGTCCTGAGGCCTGACCCTGTGTGACAGCAATTATTTTCAATTATTCTATGATCTAGTGTAAGATAGGAAGCAGCAGTCCTTTTTAAGATCTGTCTCCATCTCTTCCTTCCCATACAAATAAATACTTTACCCTTCCTGGAAAGTAATAATAATAGTAAGAGGGTATTTTAAGAGTATTTCCAGAGGTTTGGAAATGTTGGTTTATGATAAAGGGAACTGCTGAAAACCTTGGGGCTCCCAGTTAAAAAAAAAAAAAAAGAATTTCCTGGTCCCTTTCCTAAACTTATTGAATCAGAAAGTAAAAAGAAGATCAGACGTTTTTACTTTAAATGCCTTTATGTGATTCTTACAGTCTACCCGGCATTGGTCACACTGATGTATCTAATTATTCTCCCATGGGAAAATTAATAGTAGTGTTTAGTTTAGTGTTAGTTTCACTAAACTAGATTTTCTACACATTTCATCATGCTCTAGAAGTAATGTGTATTCTTGGATGGTCTTTGAGCTTTATTTGGTTCATTTAAAGTCTAATCTGATAATTGAAGCTTTTTACTTTGGCCACCTGCTGTAAAGAACAGACTCATTTGAAAAGACCATGATGCTGAGAAAGATTGAATGTGGGAGGAGAAGGGGATGACAGAGGATGGGGTGGTTGGATGGCATCACCGACTCAAAGGACATGAGTTTGACTACACTCTGGGAGTTGTTGATGGACAGGGAGGCCTCGTGTGCTGCTGTCCACAGGGTCACAACTGAACTGAACTGAGAAGCATGTTATACAACCTAAAGTGTTCATCTTGGTGGTGGGGGCCAACTTCACCATTCATAGGAATAAATATTGAATTACAATACAATAAATATTGGATTACAATCCAACTAGAAAGTACCTGTAGAGAGCATTTCATCAAGTCTGCTGTCTTTAATTA
This sequence comes from Madoqua kirkii, assembly GCA_006408675.1. NCBI lineage: Eukaryota > Metazoa > Chordata > Mammalia > Artiodactyla > Bovidae > Madoqua > Madoqua kirkii. Next base: position 14,573 of record SJYC01059125.1, read on the forward strand.
AGTGAAGATCTGAAGCATTCAAAAGAGATTTCCCCTAAATACTGACAAAGACTCAGGAAGCCCATTCAGAGTCTCATTACAGTGTTTTTATCACTCTAATAGTCAATAAATTCTTCCTCACATTCAACCCAAATCACCTCCGCATTAACCTGAGCATTTTTCTTATTCAAACCTCCAAGTTTGTAACCAAAAACAGCCTAGCACGAAAATTATTCAACATTTATTTAATGGACACAGTGTGTTTCATGGACACAGTTTGTTGAAATTTGATCAATAAACAGGAATAATCTAGGCGGCATGGAGGTGAAGATCTTTGAGTGCTAACTGGAATAAAGTGAAATAAAAATAAAATAAGCATACTTTAAAATGTCCTTAGCAATGTAATTGGGGGCTACCCAGGATACTTGTCATGTAGACAGCTGCTGGTTGGGAGAAAGGAAGAGTTTTCGGTCTCTTATTTATCTGAATATTTCACCTTCAGAATTAGGCACACAATATTTCTTTTCCTCATTTAGGTCTGTTTCTTCCCAAATCTTCCTGCCAGTTTGCACGTCAATTATGTTTGCTTAATCTCCCAGTTAGGGGTAGAGGGCTTAACAACACTGATAGGAGATCAAAGAGAAGGTCAATGTGATTAAATTTCAGACAAAAAATAATCAGTCATTCAATCAGTCAAATGGTGGAAGTGACCTAGAGTTGTCCCATTTTTACTGGATAGAATAATGGTTTTCAGCTCTAGACTACGTATTTGAAATCCTCTGGGAAGCTTATTAAAAGTGTCAAATCCTAGAACATAGCGGGAAATGTTGACTTCATAGGAATTAGGTGGGCTGCCACGTGTTCTGTGGTGTCAGAGGGGCTGTGCTCGCTCGCTCCCACCCGCTGGCCGAACCCCAAACCCGCAGAACGACGCTGATCCGCGCGCCAGTTCCGGTCCTGGGGCGCCGACGAAGCTCCTGCAACCGGACTTCAGGAATCATTCCCAGCATAGAAATTGGGTGTTGCACGGAAGAGGCCAAACTCAGGCACCAGGATCAGAGTGAGGGGCTACAGTAGCAGGCGCTGCACCCCGTAGAAAAGTCTTGGATCCCAGGCTGGAAGGGCAGCATGAGGTTTAGGGTTTATCACTCTAATAGTCAATAAATTCTTCCTCACATTCAACCCAAATCACCTCCGCATTAACCTGAGCATTTTTCTTATTCAAACCTCCAAGTTTGTAACCAAAAACAGCCTAGCACGAAAATTATTCAACATTTATTTAATGGACACAGTGTGTTTCATGGACACAGTTTGTTGAAATTTGATCAATAAACAGGAATAATCTAGGCGGCATGGAGGTGAAGATCTTTGAGTGCTAACTGGAATAAAGTGAAATAAAAATAAAATAAGCATACTTTAAAATGTCCTTAGCAATGTAATTGGGGGCTACCCAGGATACTTGTCATGTAGACAGCTGCTGGTTGGGAGAAAGGAAGAGTTTTCGGTCTCTTATTTATCTGAATATTTCACCTTCAGAATTAGGCACACAATATTTCTTTTCCTCATTTAGGTCTGTTTCTTCCCAAATCTTCCTGCCAGTTTGCACGTCAATTATGTTTGCTTAATCTCCCAGTTAGGGGTAGAGGGCTTAACAACACTGATAGGAGATCAAAGAGAAGGTCAATGTGATTAAATTTCAGACAAAAAATAATCAGTCATTCAATCAGTCAAATGGTGGAAGTGACCTAGAGTTGTCCCATTTTTACTGGATAGAATAATGGTTTTCAGCTCTAGACTACGTATTTGAAATCCTCTGGGAAGCTTATTAAAAGTGTCAAATCCTAGAACATAGCGGGAAATGTTGACTTCATAGGAATTAGGTGGGCTGCCACGTGTTCTGTGGTGTCAGAGGGGCTGTGCTCGCTCGCTCCCACCCGCTGGCCGAACCCCAAACCCGCAGAACGACGCTGATCCGCGCGCCAGTTCCGGTCCTGGGGCGCCGACGAAGCTCCTGCAACCGGACTTCAGGAATCATTCCCAGCATAGAAATTGGGTGTTGCACGGAAGAGGCCAAACTCAGGCACCAGGATCAGGGTGAGGGGCTACAGTAGCAGGCGCTGCACCCCGTAGAAAAGTCTTGGATCCCAGGCTGGAAGGGCAGCATGAGGTTTAGGGGGTGTGTAAAGAGGGTCGGACACGACTGAGCGACTTCACTTTCACTTCTCACTTTCATGCATTGGAGAAGGAAATGGCAGCACACTCCAGTGTTCTTGCCTGGAGAATCCCAGGGACGTCGGAGCCTGGTGTGCTGCCGTCTATGGGGTCACACAGAGTTGGACACAACTGAAGCGACTTAGCAGCAGTAGCAGCAGGTGATTCTCAGGCATTTTTTAAAGTACTTTATATCCTGCTATTTCAGTGAGGTCTGTGGACTATTAAACTGTGACATAACCTGAGATCTTATTAGAATGGACAGTCTTGGGCCTCACTGATTTTCGACTAGATGAAAATCTTCACTGATGCAAGAATCCCCATACTAAAGCTTGAAAGACCCTTTGCAGTGATCTTTTTTTTGGGGGGGGGGGAATTCAAAGATTTACTAAGGTACTCTATGCATTCTATCTATACAGAAACACCTATTAATCATTACAATTGGTTTATGCAGGATAACATTTTTGGTGTTAAAATTGTTAAACATCATGCTTACTGCACATCAGCTCTCCATAATGAATCTGAACATCACAATGATTTACCAAACATTTTACTTAAATTATTAACTAAATAACTGAAAAATTTACTAAGCCAAACTAAACTTAAATGGGCTATAAAGGAAAATAACCTTCGAAACAGCCCAGATACTCATCTATTTCAAAATTGCAGTGATCTTATATAAATCCTTCCTCAGAGTCACTTGATAGAGAAAGTGAAGAGAAGCAGAAGGCAATCAAGATGGGACGATGGAGGAGATGATGAAGGAGGAAAGGATAGAGGAGAAGGAGAAAAGGGAAAGGTATAAAAACTTGGGACAGAGATCATTTTACTTTGTTACTATGACATCAGTGCTCTGATTGTACCACTTATGATTGGTCATTATCCTTTTGGTAACTCATAAGAAGTAAATATTTGATTAATAAATTGCCAAATTTCTTCAAATAAGATTAATTTGTTCTAAGGGAATAACTTTAAGTATAGTTATTATTATATTTAAAGCAGTAATTAAGTCCTCATTTTAATTACTGAAACACTGATGTAATAAAGCTACTTACAAATAGTTTATTTATCTTTTGAGATGATAGCTATTCTCTTAGTAGTGTCCCCTTACTACTACAAGATGCTTGGCTCTTAAACTTTACCCATTTGATTCTCATAGATATTTTTGAACTGATCCCTATTCCCAGTTTCAATTTTACTGATCCTAATAAGCATTTTAATTTCACATGTTTTATCTTTTATATTAAATAATCACAGATACTGATGTACCAGGAAAGAATGAAGTGAAGTGGCTCAGTCGTGTCCGACTCTTTGCGACCCCATGGACTGTAGGCTATCAGGCTTCTCAGTCCATTGGCGTTTCCGGGCAAGAGTGCTGGAGTGGATTGCCATTTCCTTCTTCAAGGGACTTTCCCCACCCAGGAAAGAATAAACTAGTTAAAATTCAACCCAAATAGTGTAATGCACCCACTGAAGCAATTTAGAAAAGATACTAAATACAGGGGGGAAAATCTAATGAAATAATAGTCAAGCTAGGATGGAAATTAATATAACCAAAGCAATTATAAGTTAAAGTTACCATGGAGGCTAAGTGAATTATCTCATTGATTTCAGGAACTGTTTTTTGTTTTGTGTTTCCATCACAATGAAATATGAGTATAGTTTGATGTGTTTAATTCATATTAAGTAATGCTTATTAATCAGCAAGTGCCATTAAATAGATTGTACAAAGGGGAAGTTTTCTTTCTGAAAGCAAAACTCATAACAATGTGAAGAAATGTTTCTTAATAGTGTCTCAGCATTGTTATAGATTAAGCTTATTGCTGTCTTCTTTTGTTGATTATATCTGTCAAGCAAAGCTTTTTAAATACATTTCATGCTTACTGAACTCCAGGCATGTGAAAACTGACAGCAATTAATGCTTTTTTTTAGTATTAAATGCATTTTACCTTTAAAATATCAATTATAGACGGTTTCTAATCAAACCCCAGAATTACCTTCTAATATTTAAGTCGAATTTTTAAAAAAATAATGACTTAGAAGAATGTTTCTTTGCATGTTCCTGAAATGGAATGGCATCTCTAAGATCAAAATATCCTGAGAAAATATGAGATAGGTGGCCACTTTATGGGAGAAATTGCTATTTTGAAAAATTTATAGTTGACCACACATATGGTTGACTAGTTTCAATGAATGTTTTAACAGTTCCACATTATAGTAATTATTACTGAACATAAGGTTGTACAGCAGTGGCCACAGGACTGGTAAAGGTCAGGTTTCATTCCAGTCCCAAAGAGGGACAATATCAAAGAATGTTCAAAGTACAGTACAATTGCACTCATCTCACCTGCTAGCAAGGTTACACTCAACATCCTTCAAGCTAGGCTTCAGCAATATGTGAACTGAGAACTTCTGAATGTGCAAGCTGGGTTTCAAAGAGGTGGAAAAACCAGAGGTCAAGTTGCCAACAGCCAGTGGATCATGGAGAAAGCAAGGTAGGTCCACAAAAACACTTACTTCTACTTCATTGACTACACTAGAGCCTTTGACTGTGTGGGTCACAGAAAACTGTGGAAAATTCTTAAAGAGATGGGACTACCAGACCACCTTACCTATCTCCTGAGAAACCTG
>SJYC01059127.1:0-15326 GCA_006408675.1 Madoqua kirkii
CCTATTCCCAGTTTCAATTTTACTGATCCTAATAAGCATTTTAATTTCACATGTTTTATCTTTTATATTAAATAATCACAGATACTGATGTACCAGGAAAGAATGAAGTGAAGTGGCTCAGTCGTGTCCGACTCTTTGCGACCCCATGGACTGTAGGCTATCAGGCTTCTCAGTCCATTGGCGTTTCCGGGCAAGAGTGCTGGAGTGGATTGCCATTTCCTTCTTCAAGGGACTTTCCCCACCCAGGAAAGAATAAACTAGTTAAAATTCAACCCAAATAGTGTAATGCACCCACTGAAGCAATTTAGAAAAGATACTAAATACAGGGGGGAAAATCTAATGAAATAATAGTCAAGCTAGGATGGAAATTAATATAACCAAAGCAATTATAAGTTAAAGTTACCATGGAGGCTAAGTGAATTATCTCATTGATTTCAGGAACTGTTTTTTGTTTTGTGTTTCCATCACAATGAAATATGAGTATAGTTTGATGTGTTTAATTCATATTAAGTAATGCTTATTAATCAGCAAGTGCCATTAAATAGATTGTACAAAGGGGAAGTTTTCTTTCTGAAAGCAAAACTCATAACAATGTGAAGAAATGTTTCTTAATAGTGTCTCAGCATTGTTATAGATTAAGCTTATTGCTGTCTTCTTTTGTTGATTATATCTGTCAAGCAAAGCTTTTTAAATACATTTCATGCTTACTGAACTCCAGGCATGTGAAAACTGACAGCAATTAATGCTTTTTTTTAGTATTAAATGCATTTTACCTTTAAAATATCAATTATAGACGGTTTCTAATCAAACCCCAGAATTACCTTCTAATATTTAAGTCGAATTTTTAAAAAAATAATGACTTAGAAGAATGTTTCTTTGCATGTTCCTGAAATGGAATGGCATCTCTAAGATCAAAATATCCTGAGAAAATATGAGATAGGTGGCCACTTTATGGGAGAAATTGCTATTTTGAAAAATTTATAGTTGACCACACATATGGTTGACTAGTTTCAATGAATGTTTAACAGTTCCACATTATAGTAATTATTACTGAACATAAGGTTGTACAGCAGTGGCCACAGGACTGGTAAAGGTCAGGTTTCATTCCAGTCCCAAAGAGGGACAATATCAAAGAATGTTCAAAGTACAGTACAATTGCACTCATCTCACCTGCTAGCAAGGTTACACTCAACATCCTTCAAGCTAGGCTTCAGCAATATGTGAACTGAGAACTTCTGAATGTGCAAGCTGGGTTTCAAAGAGGTGGAAAAACCAGAGGTCAAGTTGCCAACAGCCAGTGGATCATGGAGAAAGCAAGGTAGGTCCACAAAAACACTTACTTCTACTTCATTGACTACACTAGAGCCTTTGACTGTGTGGGTCACAGAAAACTGTGGAAAATTCTTAAAGAGATGGGACTACCAGACCACCTTACCTATCTCCTGAGAAACCTGTATGCAGGTCAAGAAACAACAGTTAGAACAGGATATGGAACAGCAGACTGGTTCCAAATTGGTAAAGAAGTACATCAAGGCTGTATATTGTCACCCTGCTTATTTAACTTGTACGCAGAATACATCATGAGAAATGCCAGACTTGATGAAACACAAGCTGGTATCGAGATTGCTGGGAGAAACAGCAATAACCTCAGACGTGCAGATGATACCACCCTCATGGCAGAAAGTGAAGAGGAACTAAAGAGCCTCTTGATGAAAGTGAAAGAGGAGAATCTGTGTTATCACTTCATGGCAAACAGGAGGGGAAAAAGTAGGAGAAGTGACAGATTTTATTTTCTTAAGCTCCAAAATCACTGCAGATGGTGACTGCAGCCATGAAATGAAAAGACACTTGCTCTCTGGAAGGAAAGTTATGACAAATCTAGCCAGCACATTTAAAAGCAGAGACATCACTTTGCTGACAAAGGCCCGTACATTCAAAGCTGTGGTTTTTGCAGTAGTTATGTATGGATATGAGAGTTCTACCCTAAACAATGCTGAGCACCAAAGAATTGATTCTTTTGAGTTATGGTGCTGGAAAAGACTCTTGAGACTTCTGAGGACTGAAAGGACATCAAATCAGTCCACTCTAAAGGAAATCATCCCTAATATTCATTTGAAATACTGATGCTGAAGCTGAAGCTCTAGTAGTTTTTTCACCTGATGTGAAGAGCCAACTCATTGGAAAAGAACCCACTGAAGGGAAAGACTGTAGGCAAAAGAGAAGAGGCTGCAGAGGATGAGATGATTACATAGAGTCACCCACCCACTCAATGAACATGAATTTGAGCAAATTCTGGGAGATAATGGAGGACAGAAGAGCCTGGCTTGCTGCAATCTAGGGGGTTCCAAAAAGTCAGACATGACTTAGCTACTGAACAACAGCAACAATCAAGGTTGCACTGTGTTCATTCTTTTTCTAATGTATTATTTTTACATTTAATAGTATAGTAATGAGATAAATTATTAAATGAACATTTATTAAATAATGTATTAAAATACAATTATGGTTAGTTTAGATGTTATCTACATTAATTTCATAATTTAGCAGGAAAGACCAAAGTATATAAATGAAGAAAAATGGAAACATTTTGTATAGTTAGCTTAAAGCACCGTAAAGTGAAAAATGGAAATTAGCACCTAGACATATATGTCAAGGGCTTCCCTGGTGGCTCAGAGGTTAAAGCGTCTGCCTCCAATGCGGGAGACCTGGGTTCGATCCCTGGGTCGAGAAGATCCCCTGGAGAAGGAAACAGCAATCCACTCCAGTATTCTTGCCTGGAGAATCCCATTGACAGAGAAGCCTAGTAAGTTACAGTCCACGGAGTCGCAAAGAGTTGGACATGACTGAGCGACTTCACCTCACCTCCGACATATATGTCTAATATTAAAATACAGTATGATTTATAGAATATGATTGCTGTTTCACGTCATGTTATTTTCCAGCTAAGCAATGCCTGTCAACCAAAAGCAAATTAGTAGACTATCCTGTGATAACACTGATTTCATGTCTAGTAATATGATCACTTAGCATGAGTCTGCCGTTTCAGTCAGGAACTCTTAATACATTGAAGTCCATGGGATGTGACTCATATGGTAGAGAATCTTCCTACAGTTTAGAAGACCTGGGTTTGATCCCTAGGTTGGGAAGATCCCCTCGAGAAGGGAATGGCAACCCACTCCAATATTACCTGGATAATTTTATGGACAGGAGAGCCTGGCAGGCTGCAGTCCATGGAGTCAAAAAGAGTTGGACACAACTGAGCGACTAACACAACAATACATTGAAAGAGCCTTGTTGAATCTGAAAAAAGAAATCATATTTGAATCTGTTCTTTCAAAAAATGTCTATTAAAGTATTTGCTTTATATGATATTAATTACTAATTAGGATATTGAAATAAATGTAACAATTGGTTAAAACCAAGAAGATTAAGCACAACTTCCCTGGTGGCTCAGACGGTAAAGCATCTGCCTTCAATGCAAGAGACCTGGGTTCAGTCCCTGGGTCAGGAAGATCCCCTGGAGAAGGAAATGGCAATTCTACAGGCAGGAATACTGGAGTGGGTTGACATTCCCTTCTCCAGGCGATCTTCCCAAACTAGGGATTGAACCCAGGTCTCCTGCACTTCAGGCAGATTCTTTACCATCTGAGCCAAATCCTGTGGACTGCAAGGAGATTAAACCAGTCAATCCTAAAGGAACCTGATTATTCATTGGAAGGACTGATGCTAAAACTGAAGCTCTAATACTTTGGCCACCTAATACAAAGAGCCAGCTCATTAGTAAAGATCCAGATGCTGGGAAAGATTGAAGGCAGGAGGAAGAGGGGACAATAAAGAACGAGATGATTGAATGGCATCACCAACTCAATGCACGTGACTTTGAGCAAACCCCAGGAGATAGTGAAGGACAGGGAAGCCTGGCATGCTGCAGTCTATGGGGCTGCAGAGTTGGACATGACTGAGTGAACAACAACATGTATGTTTATGTATACTGTGTTTGCTGCTGCTGCTGCTACGTCGCTTCAGTCGTGTCCGACTCTGTGCGATCCCATAGACGGCAGCCCACCAGGCTGCCCTGTCCCTGGGATTCTCCAGGCAACACACTGGAGCGGGTTGCCATTTCCTTCTCCAATGTGTGAAAGTGAAGTCACTCAGTCGTGTCCAACTCCTAGCAACCCCATGGACTGCAGCCCACCAGGCTCCTCCATCCATGGGGTTTTCCAGGCATGAGTACTGGAGTGGGGTTCCATCACCTTCTCCAATAATGTGTTTATAAATACAAATAAAATTTACATAGATCTGATCCAGGTACAGTTCTAACACTGGAATATACCATAAAACAAAGAAAGTGTAATAAATGAGTTGTAAAATATATTAGATGGTGATAGATGCTATAAAAGAGATATAAGGGAGAAAAAGGAGAAGGAGGGAAGAGGACAAGAAGAGAGAGAAGGAGGAAAGTCTGTAAGGCATCAGTGGTTTGGAAAGGATTTAGCTTATGTATTAAGTAAGGATAGACTTCATTGAGAAGGTGAGATTAGAGCAAAGACTTGAAGGTTTAGGGGCAGGTCAAATTGACTTATTTTGTAGTATTTTATACTACAATATTTATAGAATACATTACTTATCTCAAAATAATTACCTAAATTGCAAATATCAAATATGGTCTCATATAGGTGATCTAAAATTTTGTTCTATTTCAAAACCTTTAAACTTACATGAAATATCATATGACAATTTTTACAAAATAAAAACAAGAGAGAGGTGTATTTTCATTTTTATATATTCTGTTTCTTAGTATTTTAATATTTGTCTATTTACATTTTTAGTGCCCTATCCATTTAACTGTCAATATATTTCCTTTTCCTCTAATAAGTGCATTATGCACTCAATAAACAGATATTTCTGAGTTGGCATTATGTGACATTTGTTACTTGGAGGGAATACTTATTTAGTGTCTATTAATTGCCAAACAAAATATCAGGGATGTAAACATGAATAACATGACATACTTCAATAAAATGCTCTAATAGTTTACTGGGGGAGCAGACATGGAAAAAATAAATACAATATGTTACAATAAGCACAATAATAATATCTAATGGTTGCTGAGCACTATTAATAGGAGTCATATTAGGCACTATACTATATCTCTATTTGTGTCTTCAAATCTGTTACACAGGAACTCACATTAATCTCATATTAAAAATGGTGAAGTGAAATACAGAGTGGCAAGATAATGTGTCATATCACAAGAACAAAATTTGAATTTGAGTTTGAATGATCCTAGACCCTCAGAGCTCATAGATTCATATATTAACTTCACCTGCTTGGTTCTTCAGAAGTATGTATATCAGATTAACTCAGAATGGAGCTGTGTCTGAAAAAGTTTCAGAACAAAAATAGAACATTAAGTTCATCTCATGGATGAGTATTTGCTAGACAGAGAAGACAGTTTATTTTATTTTTTTGTCATGAAGGAATATACTGTGACAAGGCAGTGAAAATCACAAATGCATACCACGAAAGGAACTGAGGATCACAAGTGGTATTTCTGTGTGTCTGGATGTGAAGATCGATTGAGAGTAGTGAGAGATGCCAGGAGAAATAGAAATGGTGGTCAACTGATGGAGGACTTCTATCTCTTTCTAAGGGTTTACAGCTCGATTGCAGAGTTGGAAAGTAAGGTTCATACAGAGAAAGGACTGACACTGATTTATATGCAACAGCTTATATTTTCAAGTCGTTACTTTTATTATGGCATACAGGGTTATTTGTGACCTGAGAGACCTTATAGAAGGCTATGCAATATTTAGAGGTAAATCTCAGAATGAAGTTGGCGTAGAAAGCAGGGAAGAAAAGAAGAACATCTATTGGTAGTACTTGGGAATTTTATTAAGTGTGAAAAGTGAGGATAGAGGAAAAAGAGAACTAGAATACATGTCCAAAATTTTAGTTGAAGTGTTGGATGCATGATGTTATCAGTAATTGAGATAAGGGAACAAAGAGAGATACCCTATGGTGGAGGTGGGGAAAGGATGCATTCTATTGTGTGCATATAAATAGGGAATTTTCCAGACAATGAGAAATGCATGTTGCATCTTGTTAGAGATTTCAGATCTGAATCTAATGTCATCTACCTAGAGATAGTATACAAAATAGAGAAGCTTTGAAGAACTCAAAGAGGTGGGAAGGAACAAGGCTGAAGAAATACAGAACCAAGAAATGATGTGTTACACATATGTTGTATAATTCATTTCTCTATATACTTTTAAAATATCTCTTTGGAATAAGTATGATAAGCAGAAATGTGTCCCTTAATACTATGATTTTGTTTTCCAGTGTAAATAGCTTGATTTACTAAAGTAAACTTTGACAGCATGATGCTGTCAACTAAGACTGAAGAATGTTATAAGAAAAACTAGTGGAAGGTTTTGTTGTGTTTACTGTGACTCTGTCTTCCTCCCTCCTTCCTGTTTCTTTGAGGATATTTCTCTATTCCTTGTAAGTCCCTCTTTTTGAGAAATTTTGGTAGAAATTTCTCTTAAGTCTCAGGAATAGAAATGTTTGTGCTACTAGAGAGGCGTTATCTACCTATCTTTGTCTATCTATCTGTTATCTATCTGTCTTTCTACCTACCTATTTGTCTGTCACCTATCTATCACCCATCATCTATCTATCTGACAGGAATGATATAAGGTATAATGTGAATCATGTAAGAGTTTATGTTTTCATTTTTTGCATTGGCTAGTAAAACTCAGGGACTCATTTCTGGGGACACTTTCTGCTGTAGGCCCTCAAGGTGCACATTGTAAACAGACTTTGCTGCTGACTCCATCTTTAGCAACCTGCCAGAATGCCTCTCATTCAGTTGTTCTAAATTTGATTCTTTCTCCCTAATTGTGTGATTTTTGTAAAGCACTGTATTTGCTTGAAAAAGAATGGATCTGAAAACAAATTCATGTATTAATTTTGAAGGATTTTGTAGAGTAATTTTGATCAGTTGCCAACTTCAGGCAGTAAATGTTTGCTGAGCTGAGTCAGTGATGGTTGAGCATATTGTTACTCCAGGGCTCAGCTTTTCTCAGCTACTCCAAATCACCTTAAGTTTCTCTTGGCGGCTGACTTTGATGAGACGCTATCTCTGTCGTCTGCAGTGACAAGGACCGTGTGTGCGGAACAGTGCGATGGCAGATGCTATGGACCCTACGTGAGTGATTGCTGTCACCGAGAATGTGCTGGGGGCTGTTCGGGACCGAAGGACACCGACTGTTTGTGAGTCTGGCAGCTCGCCCTTTCACTCTCTGATCCTCCCTTTCCTCCTAGTCCGACTCAGGTACATCAAATCTTTAACATCTCTTGTGGTAAAGAACCCACTTGCGAATGCAGGAGATGTGAGATGCAGGTTCAGTCCCTGGGTGGGTAAAATCCCTTGGAGGAGGGCATGGCAACTCTCTCTAGTATTCTTGCCTAGAGAATCCTCATGGACAGAGGAACCTGGAAGGCTACCATCACAGAGTCAGACATGACTGAAGTGACTTGGCATGCACGCAAGATAAGATCAGATGTTACTGTTTTAGGGTTAAGAAAGATGCTGTGATTTCCTGAAAGTCATTCTCTTACTGCGTGGCTATTGGTTAACTAGGATTGTTCTGCCCTAGAATAAATGTATTATGCCTTTCTGATATAGTTTATATCACAAGTGAGATTTAATTGGACAGTGTAAAGGAGAATATATTGAATATCTTTAAAAAAGCTAACAGTATCCTTCCAGAATTTACTGTGATTACCTGTGTATGTTGTTGCGTCACTGAGTTGAGTCTTCTGAGTGGAGGCACTTGTATTTTATCTCTCAAATATAAATTCAAGATTAAAGCAGATACATTTATGAATTAAACTGTCTTATAGTTTATATTGTTTACAAGCTAATATTATTAAAAATTTATAAGATTTACAAATGCATGCTTAAAGCAATTTATATGCTAATCTGTGTGATTTTTATTTTAGAAGAGGACACTTTTACATCCTCAAAATTAACATTTATAGCTTGTCAGGACCACTTTTAATTATTTTCTGATATCCCTGATAAAGTTCTTTCTATTCCACTGAATACATACAGGCAATTCTATGAGTTACAGTTAATGAAGTTTCATACACACAGAGCATTAGTTTCATTTTAAGCCAAAAATCATAAAATAATAAATAATTTTTGTTACTAAAATGTACACAGGAATATATTTTATTCTTCCACATCAAATATCCAGAGAAAAAACAGATGCATTAGAACTGAGGATTTTTTTTTTCAAATTGGCACTTAATTCTGTTCTAGCAAACCATAGATTATACCTCTCATGATATAGAAACACAGTAATTTATTACTTCTCTTAATGTCACAAAAAACTTAATTTGTCTGTCCTAATTTTATAGTGAAACAAAAGTGTAGGGAGGAAGAAGGAAGGAGAGGGAAATATTAAAAATGTACAGAAGATGCTCAGCAGACCCTTTCCCTTACCTCTCACCAGACATGGGATGCAAGCTTGATCTGAAAGATGCTGAACAGGGGTTGTGTTAGCAATTCCAAAACAGTACTAACAGTAAAAATGAACAATAGCTCTTAACTTTCACTTAGAAGTTTTTCACTGAATTTTTTTTCATGGTTCCCTTATCACGATAAGCAGAGTGCTGAGTAAGCTTCAGAATTCTCATTTCATTACTTTTATGGAATGATCCACTGATTCCACTTTGGCATTTGGTAGAGAATGTTCAAGAATGCCAGACCAAGGCCTTGGTGTAAGTTATTGTTTTGTATGCTGTCTGGAAGGTAAACTTGTTTGATCTCTCTGGCTTATGTCCCTTTGTTGCCAAGTAATCTGTGCACAACACTGTATAAAATATATTAGTAAAGCAATTATGAGGACACATGAAGTTTTATAGCCATAAATTAAAGCTTACTGAGTTTTCTGGATTGGTTTTTATTAGATTCTTCCTGGTAACAAATTTATTTGAACTTGACTTTTAGGGAAAGGTATGAGCATATAGGAAAAAGGTATCATATTATTCAATTATAGACTAAGTATAGCTACTTCTTTATGTTTTGGCATCGCATCCCACTACATTTACATTTGGCTAGTCACCTGACAGAGACTTTTCTTTTAAGTCCAGTTTGAATGACCATCACAAAGTTATCTCAGTATACAGTGGGGATGAACAGATTTACAAGGTTACTTGAGTCACCAAATTCGTCAAATACCAGATTTAAGGAAACTCTAGCCTATTCAATTGGCTATTTAGTTTTCACTGCCAGACTCTAAAACTCAGCATAAACCCTTTGAATAATAAATTTTCACTATAATCTAACTTTAATAATTTAAATCAATTCCCAGTTTAGAAATTAATGGAGAGACACCAAGAAATATGAACATTAGAAGGTGTATTTGGTGAGCTGGAAAAAGTTCTTTAAAATTAAGAAATATAAAACAAACATTAACTTAAAAAATAAATCCTGATGAATAAAAAATTGTCAAAGTTTCCAGTTTTTATGAAATTAATATATGTTAAGCAATTAACACATCTTATCACACAACTATTGTAACAGTGTCCCTTTAACAAATATTATGAAGGTTGTTTCAAAACTGAAATTAATTTTTGCTGTGTTGCAGGCATGCATGAATTTCAATGACAGTGGAGCATGTGTTACTCAGTGTCCACAAACTTTTGTCTACAATCCTACTACCTTTCAACTGGAGCATAACTTCAATGCAAAATATACCTATGGAGCATTTTGTGTCAAGAAGTGCCCACGTAAGTAGCCAAATAAGATTAGCCAAATTAACTCATTGTTTTAAAGCAAAGTAATTTCATGGAAACTTTTCATAATTTGAAACTTGAGACATATCATGAATTACTTTGGTATTGATATTATTATTGTTTCACATAAAACGGAATTAAAAATCAAAAGAATTGAAGTGATTGGTTCATGATCTCAGCAAATGAGTGACATGTTTGAGGTTAGATACATTGTCATTCATTGACTTCTAAACTCATTATTTTCACTATATGTCAATATTTTTGCACATGATGCTGTTCCTCAGAAAAATGATTAAGTAGCAGCAAACTATGTAATGATCAAAGCCTTCTTCCAATAACAATGAATTTTCACCTAAAGTGATCTTATTATTTATTTGTAATAGAATGTATAAGATAGTTTTAACGGCATGCTAAGGAATCTACCAAATTGAAAACTCATCCTGGGGATTCAAAATGACCAGCTTAATTTTTATCAAGAATAGTATATATTTTTATATTTGTTCAAGTCAATTTTTTTGCTTGGAGAGACCACTGAGACATTTCTTTGATGTTTACTTTTTTGATGCCTGAAAACAAAATCTCATTTGTCCGTATACTAAATTAAGAGACTTTACATCCTATATCGCATGGATATTTGTATTTTTGATTTGTGCATAGGATGGAATAGGAAGTGTAAGAGACATGAGATTAGAATGGCTTTGATTATAGCTTTGGCCAGTTATTCACCGTGCGATTTTTAATGAACTACTTAACTTTCTAGGTTTCACTTGTAACTCAGTCAGTAAAGAAACTGCCTGCAATGAAGGAGACCCAGGTTTGATCTCTGGGTAGGAAAGATCCTCTGAAGAAGGAAATGGCAACCCAGTCCATTGTTCTTGCCTGGAATCCCATGGACAGAGAAGCCTGGCAGGCTATAGTCCAGGGGTTCATGAGAGTCAGACACATCTTAGCGACTGAACCACCACTACCACTTTTCTCTTTCCTCCTCTTTAAAACGTGGAAAATCAAATTTACCCTCTCTCTTTCCCAGAAATAATATAAAGATCAAAGTGATAGGGAATACGTTTCATAGGAATAGTATATAAAAACAAGTCTTTGAAATCAACGATGATTCCAGCCATTATTATTATTTTATATTGATTAAAAGAATAAATATGCATATATATGCATAAACATATATATGCATTTGTATGTTAAATAATTTTATAACCAAACTCATGGTTTTGATTGATAATTTCTCATCTAAAAGTTACCCTATATTTGCTATCTACTATCTTGCAAACTACAGGACTTAAGAGTATCTTTCATAGAATGAGGCTAGATGACAATTATTTTTCCTTTTCTTTGCCATTATTATTATTTTATATTGATTAAAAGAATAAATATGCATATATATGCATAAACATATATATGCATTTGTATGTTAAATAATTTTATAACCAAACTCATGGTTTTGATCTGATAATTTCTCATCTAAAAGTTACCCTATATTTGCTATCTACTATCTTGCAAACTACAGGACTTAAGAGTATCTTTCATAGAATGAGGCTAGATGACAATTATTTTTCCTTTTCTTTGACAAATGTCCTCCTCCTTCTTAGACTATATTCTTCATCGTGGCTCTGAAGTCTCTCAACTCCTAAATTTCAACAAGAGGTCAAAATCTAAGGACTGTTTTTTGAAATGACATGCCCAGTTACCGTAGTTAAAGTAACTCATAAACTTTCTTTTATGGATTAGTTTAGGTCTATCCAATTACACACTAATTTAAAGCAATTCATTATTTATCTATGTAAAATTCAAATCTTTGAGGAACCTTGACTATGCTAAACTATAGCTGTCTTGGGAAACCAGGATGTTTAGCTTCTAAATACTGGTCTACAGTTCCTAATCTAGAATTTTGAAATTCAAAACCTAAACAATACATATTTTTTGAAATTTGTTTTACTTCAAAACTTGAACTTTTTATGAAGATACTTATAATCTTTTTATTTATTTCACTTGACATAAGCTGCTACAAAAATGTGGATTTTTTTTTTTTAATAAGAGGTATTCCTAAAGACCCTGCAGAAAGAATGTTTACATCTCTTACAGTTTGGGTTCCCATGCTACAGAGATTTTGGTTGTTAATGAGTGTTCTCGGGATCAGGACCCATGAGAGAAGGAAAAGAAGTGAGCTCAGGCTGTGATACAGTCTTAGCAAGGTGTCTCTTCTGTGACACATGCTCTCTAGTGGATATTAACTTAGAATACAAAGATCATCACACTTTATACCCACTCCCATGGATTTAAATATTTCTCTCTACCCTAGACTGCTTTCAATTCTAGTTCCAGATCTTCTAGCATTTCTTCTCTCAGAACAAGCCACTGCTCATGTTGTTGCTGTTGTGTCAGTCGCTCAGTTGTTTCTGACTCTTGCAACCCCATGGACTGTAGCCCACCTGGCTCCTCTGTCCATGGAATTCTCCAGGCAAGAATACTAGCTATTCTCTTCTTCTAGGGGTCTGCCGGACCCAGGAATCAGACCTGGGTCTCTTGCATTGCAGTCAGATTCTTTACCATCTGAGCTATCAGGTCATATTAATTCTAAACACGTATTTATTCCATACAAAGTAAAGGATCCTTTGCACTATCCAGAACTATGCCCATTGGTAGGATTTTTACTTGCCACTCTTTCCAGTCCACTCCTGACTGAGGCTGCAAGGCAGGTACCATGCAGTTTCAGTTGCCTGCACCTACATCCCAAGATTAGTTTTTGTACCCCTCTGATGGGGTCACGAAGAGTCAGACACGACTGAGCGACTGAACTGAACTGAACTGACCTCTTGTCATATTTGCCCTCTCTTGGTTCCCCATGTAGCCACAGATGTGAACTTAGTAAAAGGTGCCACCACAGTGGTCAGTGGATAATGTAGGGATTTGGAACACTTGCTTATGCAGTTTACTGTGTGAGTGCCCTAGCTCATATCAATTCCAAATTCACTGCTTCCATCTTACAATGGATTGCTGTTGGCCCTACTCAAAATTATGATGTCATGGTCTTTAACAAAACTTTGTTTGTGATGGGCAGTTCGGACGACATGATCAATCAATTATCCATGGTTAGGTAGTCCATCTCTACCATGACCCAGAAGCATGTCAGGAGTTATTTATTAAATGGGGTATAATTCCTAGAGGTCTCTGATGTGATTTTCCAGTTGAAACTTGCCACAACTCCACATGGCGTATTTTCCCACCGTACATACTTCTAATATTATAGAATAAGTATATTAGAATATTCTATAATATTCTAATATTATAGAAGTACGTATGGGTTTTGTGATCCAAATAGCAGGATTGCTTGCAGTCCAGCCTAGACTTGCACTATATGCCTTTCCTGCTCTGGATCCCTTCAAGGTCAGAAGCCTTCTAGGCTACTGAATACTGCCAGAATCAGTATTTCCAAACATGGAAGAATGCTGTCTTCAAAACCCAAAAGTGGCCTGGCAGGTACTGTGTTTTCCATTTATTGTAGAGACGGATGCAATAATTTGTCCATGTTTTTGGAAGGGAATGTTTGGCATATCCCAGACCACCGGAATTCTAAACATTCTACCATGGCAAATAATTAGACGTTTGTGGTTTACTTAGTAACCTTTCCTAAAATCTGCTGCTGCTGCTGCTGCTAAGTCACTTCAGTCGTGTCCGACTCTATGTGACCCCAGACGGCAGCCCACCAGGCTCCCCCTTCCCTGGGATTCTCCAGGCAAGAACACTGGATTGGTTGCCATTTCCTTCTCCAATGCATGAAAGTGAAAAGTGAAAGTGAAAGTCATGTCCAATTCTTCGTGACCCCCATGGATGCAGCCTACCAGGCTTCTCCATCCATGGGATTTTCCAGGCAAGAGTACTGGACTGGGTTGCCATTGCCTTCTCCGTCCCTAAAATCATGGGTTTGCAAAAAGCTGGACATGACTGAGCAACTAACACTTTCACTTTCCAAAAGTACTGCCCTTCCAAACTTCATCTTTTTTTTGTTTATATGAAGCTATAGGACAATTTCTACAGCTCTCCATTGAAAGATGAACATATTTTAAACATTTCCTCCTGTGATATAAAGTGCACTCCCTTCATCCAAGGCAGTTTAACTTCTGCTTCATTTGTGCTTCATATAACTTGAAGTATTATTAGATTTCAAACTTGTATCATGGCATGAAATGAAGCGGAACTGTTGAAAAACACAAACTAAATGTCATGCAGTTTCCTAAGACTATAAAAGAAATTCACTAGTCCAGGGTGGGTTTGCAAAAAGCTGGACATGACTGAGCAACTAACACTTTCACTTTCCAAAAGTACTGCCCTTCCAAACTTCATCTTTTTTTTGTTTATATGAAGCTATAGGACAATTTCTACAGCTCTCCATTGAAAGATGAACATATTTTAAACATTTCCTCCTGTGATATAAAGTGCACTCCCTTCATCCAAGGCAGTTTAACTTCTGCTTCATTTGTGCTTCATATAACTTGAAGTATTATTAGATTTCAAACTTGTATCATGGCATGAAATGAAGCGGAACTGTTGAAAAACACAAACTAAATGTCATGCAGTTTCCTAAGACTATAAAAGAAATTCACTAGTCCAGGGAGGCAATTCAGGATGTGAGGCAGTAGCCAAGCAGGTACCAAATGTTGTTAACACACGCTGCCCTTGGATTTGAATGTAGATACTCATAGATGCTATTTCAGGTTGATTGCTATTTCAGGTTGATGTGTTTAGACAAGGAGTTGTTTTAGGGAAAGAAACATACACACTATCATTTTCAAAGGGTAATAATGTTCAAACTCTAAAATATCTTGTTTTCAATTCTATTGCTGAACATCAACATTATTGATAAGTTTACCTTTTTCTTCTCTTTCTTTTTTTTTAATCAGATAACTTTGTAGTTGATTCCAGTTCCTGTGTGCGTGCTTGTCCTAGTTCCAAGATGGAAGTAGAAGAAAATGGGATTAAAATGTGTAAACCTTGCACTGACATTTGCCCAAAAGGTAGTGATTTTCTACTGTCATTCTATGATAAAAATGCATTTTGTTGACTAAAGAAAAATTTTCTCAACTTCCTGATCTTGTTTCTACAGCTTGTGATGGCATTGGCACAGGATCGTTGATGTCAGCTCAGACCGTGGATTCTAGTAATATTGACAAATTCATAAACTGCACCAAAATCAATGGGAATTTGATCTTCCTTGTCACTGGTATTCATGGGTCAGTATTACATTTTTATTGAAAATTTTATTGTAAAATATAGACAGAGTTTAAAAGATCTTTAGTTTTGTCAGTCTGATTCATTTTGACACAGAGTTCCATGATATATTAATGTTTTTTTCCAGCAAAATCAATGCCAGATTTCACCAGTGGTAATTGTAAACCAAATTTTGCAAGAATAATCCAGATTATAAATTTGGTGACTACCTGTATTTGAAAATAATTATTTATATATAAGATAAGATATATTTATAGGATATTCTCCTCAAATCCGTAGAT
>SJYC01059131.1:0-12625 GCA_006408675.1 Madoqua kirkii
TCCAAATTGAAAAATGTTTCTATTTTCTTTATGAAGGACATTGTGATAAGTAATATTTCCTCTCATATGTGTCAACAATTTTTTTCTCTTGTTTTCCTATTAATTCTCATCTGGAATGACTGCATAACTTTTGATTTTTTTTCCACTTAGATTGTGAGACTATTTGATTGTGTATTAGGAAAAACACACATTTCTGTTTCAGACAAGCACAAAGTCCTATAGAGAAATTACCTTTGTATTTTCTAGTTGAAAAGGTTTTCTGAAAGTGCTTTGTCACTTTCTAAAGATAACCTAAGCTGTATTTTAAATCAAGTATTTTAAATTCCATCTACAATACTGCAACAATCAAATTGACAACAATAAAACCTAGTATAGACCTCGTTGTGTGGCATTTCATATACTCATAAAATCACTTTAACCTAACATACCATTTCATGCATCACAGTTGTCCTTCATTAGTACTAAAATAAAAATTTTAGTACTGTCCCTGAGTCAAATTTCCCTATATTGCTCACTGGACGGGTTTTCAAGCGTTTGTAAAACTGTAGTTTTGAAGTTCTTTCTTCTGTCTTATAAATTGTCCCTATTTTAACAACCGTTTTCATAATCTCAGATAACATTGTAATTTTGCATTTTACATTAAAGGGATAAAAACCGAAGGATCTCAATAATAGTGATATCTCTCTTCTTTGAAAGATGACCAATTCCCTCCATGAATTTAAGAAAAAATACTAAAATTAAAAGTTTAAATGTAAAACCACTTTTAAAAAGTTATTTAATAGTTTTAGATGGTGATGATGGTTGTACAAGTCTGTGGATATATTAAAATAGCATTGAACTGTGCACTTTCAATAGAAGAACTGCATGATATATGACTTATATCTTAATAAAGACAGCATCCAAATAAAGGATTTAATAGTTTTATCAGGAAAATTCAACTTGAAGCTTTGTAGAGCACAATCAACTCATAAAGTTGATAATGAATAGCAAATTATTTGCTACTTGCCTCATTGAATTGAATTGTATTAATGCTTGTTCATATTACTATGAAAGAAAGATAGTTTCCGTACATAAGATACTTCAGATAATCATGCTTCTTTGTGTGTGTAGCAATTGATGCCATTAAAATGGAACTAATAGACTTTAATTCTATTAAGATACTGTTACAATACAAGTTTATTGAATATGTATGTGCATTTCTAAGGAGGGAATAGATTCTAGAAATCATTTTATCAAATAGTGAGAAGTAGTAGAATTAAATGTTGACCAATGTCAAAATATAGTTGAAGTACCAAACCACCACTGGAAATCAGGACATCTGATTTTCATCCTGTTTCTTTCCAGAAGCCATTAGATTTTCCTTAAATAATTCAGTTTTGAACTTGTCAGAAATATGAAGTTGATAATGTGGATGAATATCTATACTACTCTCTGTCTCATTTTTATGAGACAACGAAAGCTAAGCAAAGGAAAAAATACTGGTTCCCTAAATACACAATAAACAGTACTGATTATCTGACTGTTTTGAAACCTTTTGTGTGTGTTAGTCACTCAGCTATGTCCAACTTTCTCAGTTTCATGGACGGTACCCTGCCAGGCTCCTCTGTCCATGGAATTCTCTAGGCAAGAATACTGGAGTGGATTGCAATTTCATTCTCCAGGGGATCTTCTCAACACAGGAATCAAACCAAGGTCTGCTGCATTGACAGGCAGATTCTTTACCATCTGAACCACCAGGGAAACCACATTTTCCAAATCATTAAATCAAATGTATTAAAGAAATATAAAGTCCTTAATGTTTTTTGCCACAGTGATGGAGCCCTAGGAAATAATACACAAGGATTAGTTAAAATATAATAAATGAAACTATGTTATAAATATCTGATATAATTCTTGCCTACACAATGATAGATTTTGCCACCTCCAGTCTGTGATACTGGCAAATTTCTTCTAACTTTGCCTGGCAGACATGTCAGCCTTTGATGAAAAATGAGCTTAAATCCTATCTTAATCACTTCCTATTTGAAATGTCCATCCTTGGATAAATAACTAATTGTCCTAAACTCGTTTTTTTTTTTTCATATGGAAAATGGGACTAATATTGATATCATAAAATAGTTGTGATTATTAAGAGAGAAAAAAGTATAATAAAGTCTTGTTAGAATTCCTACTCCTTAAATAGTTATATTTGTTTCCATTTAGTGTCTGTAAATCTGAGCTGATTAAATGGTTAAGTAGGAAAGTCACTTTATACACTGCTGAAAATAAATACAAATATGAAATACAAAATCAGAGAACATATAGCTTGACTATCATAAAAGAAGAAATTCTAAAAAGAGGATTTTTTTTAGGAGGAAACACTAAGTCAGGTAATCCTGGCTGTTAGCACTCAAATCCATATCATATTTTGGTAATCTGTAACTCCAATATGGACTTCCCTGGTGACTCAGTGGAAAGCATCCACCTGCTCGTACAGGAGATTTGGGTTCAACCCCTGGAAGGGGAAGATCCTCTGGAGAAGGAAATGGCAATCCATTCCAGTATTGTTGCCTAGGGAATCCGTGGACAGAGGAGCCTCGTGGGCTGTGGAGTCTCAAGGAGTCAGACACGACAGGAGTCAGACAAGACTTAGTGACTAAATAACAACAACAACAAACTACAACACACAAGTATTCAAAATGAGCAAGAAAACGAATTGCCATGCAATCTTAAATGTGTTTTCTTAACTGGCAACATGGCTAAATGCTTCTGAAACATGAAGGACAACAGAGAAACAACAGAAAGGGCATCAGTCTTAGCTCTTTGTAGTCATCTTTTACATTTCTCATTGAAACACTTTTTCCTTTTTAAGAGTAAACAGGATATTTAGGAAATAAAGTTAGAGAAGTTAGGAGATTTAAGACAGAAATATTAATCTTGGTGCTGAGAACACCAACCAGTTCCAAAGCTTTTGCTCTTGATCACAGGACTGGTTAAAGTAGCACACACACAAAGCTGTGAGAAATGTATAGAAGCAAAAACACAAAGTTCAGTAACCAATGCCCATGCTTCATGGAATGTGACTTGTTAGATCAGACTCATGTGAAAGAGGATCTCTGGCAAAGCTATAGCAAAATCCCTGGGAGACAGCAAAGAAAAAATGCAATGATAGAGATAATGACAATAGAGAAATTGCAAGGAGAATCTGCTTTGAAAACAGAAAGAAAGAGAGCCAGAGGTTCTACAGGTAGAAGCCTAGTCTATAAAAGAAAACGCCTCTAGATTATCTCTAGGACTCTTTTTATTCCTCATTTTATTCCTCAACTCTGTATATGGAGAAGGGAGCTCCAGAGAAAAGACAAGGATGGCTTGTGTCTTAAACACATAAAAATGATTGTCTTCATTTAGTATCCTAATTTTTCATTACCCAAGAAGCTGTTTTCAGAGGTGTTGCTTTGCTGATGATTGCAAACTTTGTTGTAACAATCATATAATCTCATTTACACATGATGCTTTTGATTCTCTTTACTATTGAATTCCATTCCCCACCTCCACCAGCAACACATCATTTTAACCCTTACATTCTGAAGTTTTCCTCTGTTGAATTTTATATCACTTGTGTTGATAAAGCATGCAAAATAAAAATATTTATGTATTTGACAGTTTATAGAAATTTTATAAAAAGTTAATGCATAACAAACACTTCAGTTTGAGTGCAAAATCCATGTATGAAAATATGTACATCCACACATAACTCATAGATCCACACATAACTCGTGCTATTTATTTTGAAAACTGAACCATTATTTTACCTTGAAGTAGATGTAATCTTAATATAACCAA
Organism: Madoqua kirkii; assembly: GCA_006408675.1. Lineage (NCBI taxonomy): Eukaryota > Metazoa > Chordata > Mammalia > Artiodactyla > Bovidae > Madoqua > Madoqua kirkii. The sequence continues at coordinate 3,823 of SJYC01059131.1, forward strand.
CAGAAAATATAGCCCACCTTGTGGATTTCAATCATTTGTTAAGGCTTTATTATCACCAAATGAGTATTTTGCTATGAAAAAAAATGGATACTAAGGAAAAATAAATTTGAATTTATTACCTAGTTAATCCCAATTGCCATATTTTCAGTGCTGTCAGTTTGGAATGGTCGCTCATTATACAAAGGCACAAAATAATAAAGTAACTGTAAATATTTAGTCAAATTTTGTTAATGATTCATAGCTGACATTCTAAATTGTTTATAGCCAATGCCTCATCCTGTCACACATTAGTGGAAACAATGTGATTGTTTGCATATTTCACAGTGTTGTGAGCTGTGCTAAGTCGCTTAAGTCATGTCCAACTTGTACGACCCAGTGGAGTGTAGCCCACCAGGCTCCTCTGTTCATCGAATTCTCCAGGCAAGAATACTAGAGTGGGTTGTCATTTCCATCTTCAGGAATCTTTCTGGCCAAGGCACTGAACCTGCATCTCTTGTCTTCTGCATTGGCAGACGGGTTCTTTACCATAAGCACCACTGGGAAGTCATACATAATGGATATGCAATTACTGAAATGAAAATTCTAGGTAGATATTGATTAGAAAATGTATATATTGGTGACATTTAATATTCAAATAGCCACAAAATGTAAGGCTTGGGGAAGGGATGACCATCATCCTAGATTTTAATTAAAAAGTTCTAGGATGTTATCCTCAAACTATTTTTTATTAATTTTATATCATATAGAATTACTTCAAAAGAGTCTAAACTGAAAAGAATGTGTGATATTAGATCAATAATCTAAGAAAATAAAATCTGCCATGAAAAGATATTTTCTGTAATTCTCCAAGGCAGATATTTTGAAAGAAGAAAAGAAATCAAAGCATTTTTTGAAGTTTCACTAAAAATAAATTGAAGAGTCTTGGGATTTGAAGGACAAGGATAGGGAACATTCATGTAACTTAGCAACAAGAAAAAATACAATAGTTCTTTCAAAGTTTAAAAAATAAGGCTTCAGCCAAGAGTAAAATTTTATAGAGAGACAAATAGGCACAGCCTTACTTAAAATAGCAGAAATGGTTCTGCTGTGTCATCAAAAGAGTAATACTTTCCTTTTTCTTTCTTTTTTTTTTTTATTTTTTGATATTGCTGGAGTATCTCTCACAAGAGAGAGGTTTCCTGAATGAGTCTGTCGTTGAACCCAGTGGAGGGCAAGAGGAGCCATCTGGCTGCAGTTTATCTTTTCTCCTAATGGAGAACTTACTCGTTAATGTACAGGGAAATGATTCTGATGCTCCTGGCACATAGAGAAACAAACTCTAGAATTTACTCTGCCAATAGGACTTTTAGCAGATGTTACTTCATTTGTTAAGTTGACAGCTTGTTTGCTTACACTGCCTCATGCTGCTGGTGTTTTCACAGTGAATTTCGGGAGTTTGAGAATGGCTCCATCTGTGTCGAGTGTGACCCCCAGTGTGAGAAGATGGAAGATGGCATCCTCACGTGCCATGGACCGGTAAGCCCGAAGACATCTGTGGCTGTGTTTGCTTATTTGATTTCCTATATGAATATCTGTTGAGTCATTGCTATGTAGTTTATCCACCCATTAAATAGGTATTTATAGAATGCTACGGGGAATCACATTCAATAATTTCCTCTCAAGAGGTTTACAGCTTAAAAGACTTAAAACTTCAGTTTCTTAAATATTTATTTCCAACATAATTATTTTAAAAAATATGATGTTGTCCTTAAAGATTGCATCATGGTGAAAAGAGAGATACCCAAATGACTAAGTGGAGGCAAAATAATTGATAAAACATAAATATGTATAAACTGTTATAGGTACACATATGAGGGAGAAACTAAACCTCTGAGTTGAAAACTCGGGCACCAAAGAAAGCCAAAGAAAAGGGGATGTTTGAGCTATGCTTTTAAGAAGAATCTAGACTGAGGAATCATGGAAAGATTTGTAAATATGAAAGTTCATGTTTTGTTTGAGGTAAACTGTAACATATTCATATCTATGTTTAGTCATTTAACTTTGATAGCATTAGGAGGAAAAATTGAAAAAAGGGGAAGGCACGCTTTCATAAATTAAAATCTAAAACTATGTAATAAAATACTGTGGCAAGAGAAAAATTGAACCATGTTGATCAAAGGAGGAGCTATAGGATTAGGAAAGTCTTCATGAACATGCTGACATTTATGTAGTTGGAAGTTAATTTTATGGAGAAAAGTGATAATTATTTTTTTAGACCTTCCTCTGGTTCCTATCATTCTTAAAATGAGGCTTTTTCTTAATAATGAGGTCACTATGCGTCCATCATTCCAAAGTGTCATGTGCATCCTTCTTTAGACAAATTTTCAGTTTATTTGTCTGTTGAATCATCTATCAGTAGAAAATTTGGGGACCATTATTTGAGTGTTGCCAAGAGGTCCACACTGCTCTGTAAGAATTCATTTGTAATTTAAATAGCATTAATTTTTTCTACCAGAGTGCTTATTCAGCGCTTAATTAGCTTAGAAAAAAATTATCATTGAGCCCTCTGAACTTCCATTAGGCCCCAGTGAGCCGTTATGGAACTTCGTCTAAAGAAGGATGTGGGATACTTGGACAGGTCAAAGGACTACCATGAGGATGATTAAGTTTGGGAAACACAAACCTCTGAGAAAAAGAAGTGATGTGATTTGCCCTGAAGAACCAAAGTCTAAAAGACAATTTAGTATGTAATGATCTCCAAGTAAGTATGCTAAAGGCATATATGGCTATTTTCTTTTTCTGCTAAGGGTAGTCATGGAAAATGCAATTAATCTGCAGCAGGAGAAATGTGGAGTAAAGAATGTTCAGAAACAGGAAAGTAAAATTCCATTTTGGGTTGTTAAAGTAAGTTGACCTGTCTCTGTAAAATTAGTCTAAAAACTATCATATCTAGGAACCATATGTCTGAGAATTTAAAAAAAAAAAAAGTATCTTTCAGAGAAAGAGAATTTGAAAGCATACAGTTACAATAACCAAGAATTTGGCCATCTTTCTGAATAAGGCAAACTGCAAAATCAGTCCTGTGCTTGTTCGACTCCTTATGCTGCCTCCTGTGGTATATAAGTATGCTAGGAAATAACTAGCTTATTGATGTCTTTGTTTCTGCAGTCTGTTCTACAAAGTAATTGAGATAGTTTATAAAAATACACATTAAAAAGCCCTGAAAGTGAATATTCTTACAATTTTCAAAATTATTTGATAATCAAGAAAGAATGAAAAGATAGATTTATAATGAACATATTTTGATCCTGTGAGGATGGCATTGGTGGCTCAAATGCTTAAAATCACTATTCATTGCTAAAATTGTGATTGAATACGTCTAAAGATTCAGTTCAGTTCAGTTCAGTTCAGTCGCTCAGTCATGTCCAACTCTTTGCGACCCCATGAATCACAGCAAGCCAGGCCTCCCTGTTCATCACCATCTCCCGGAGTTCACTCAGATTCATGTCCATCGAGTCCGTGATGCCATCCAGCCATCTCATCCTCTGTCGTCCCCTTCTCCTCCTGCCCCCAATCCCTCCCAGCATCAGAGTCTTTTCCAATGAGTCAACTCTTCACATGAGGTGGCCAAAGTACTGGCGTTTCAGCTTTAACATCATTCCTTCCAAAGAAATCTCAGGGCAATCTCCTTCAGAATGGACTGGTTGGATCTCCTTGCAAGGGACTCTCAAGAGTCTTCTCCAACACCACAGTTCAAAAGCATCAATTCTTCGGTGCTCAGCCTTCTTCACAGTCCAACTCTCACATCTATACATGACTACTGGAAAAACCATAGCCTTGACTAGATGGACCTCAGTCAGCAAAGTAATGTCTCTGCTTTTGAATATGCTATCCTGGTTGTAGTCACCATCTGCAGTGATTTTGGAGCCCCCCAAAACAAAGTCTGACACTGTTTCCACTGTTTCCTCATCTATTTCCCATGAAGTGATGGGACCAGATGCCATGATCTTCGTTTTCTGAATGCGAAGCTTTAAGCCAACTTTTTCGCTCTCCTCTTTTACCTTCATCAAGAGGCTTTTTAGTTCCTCTTCACTTTCTGCCATAAGGGTGGTGTCATCTGCATATCTGAGCTTATTGATATTTCTCCCGGCAATCTTAGTTCCAGCTTGTGTTTCTTCCAGTCCAGCGTTTCTCATGATGTACTCTGCATATAAGTTAAATAAGCAGGGTGACAATATACAGCCTTGATGTACTCCTTTGAGAAGGCAAAAAGTCAAAAGTACAAAAAAGCTCAGTACAGTTGAATCACTCAGCTATAGAAAATCAGAGCATGAAATCCAGAAAACCGGCTTGATCACTAAATCAGTAAGCCTTGAAATGCTAAACAAGAGCATAGTGTCTTTTAGGTTATTCTGTCTGAAAAACTGCCAGAATTGAGTTCAAGCAACATTCTATAGAGTGTATGCCTATATCTGGATCTACATGTTATCCCAACTAGAGACAGTGATGATTTATGTGTCATGTAACTGGTGTCTATCACTTAGGATATCCAAGAGGTTCAGGAAACTTTTTCATGAGACTGACATTATGATGACACAGAAGTCATAAAGCTAATTGAAATTTCCACACCTGGCCTTGTGACTTATTCTGTTGAAACCTCATTTTTTTGATCTGTCAGTGTTTCCCTAATGATAATAATAGATAAATATTTATATTTGTCAAACACTATTATACCTGAAACATACTATATCATGTGCTCCATTTAAAATATAAAGAAATTGAACCCATTGTAATGACTAGAAAGTTATTCCAAAGCTCAACAAGTTAGTAAGATGTGGAGCTGGAATTCAACTATAGAAATTTTGACACCAAATTCCACACTCTTTTCATTTCACTTTTTTTTTTTTTTCTCTAGACAACAATGTCCATAATGTAATAAGAATAAATGCTTTTGGGGAATATACATCACCAATGGATATAAAATGGATGGTATTATCTTACTTAAATGTGACAGATGTTCAGGGTAGTCTTGAGCGGGATAGATCTGAAATAAAGCAAGCCTCTGGTTTTGTGTCCTTGTCTGTCTGCCCTTGGTTTTATTTATTTTATTCTGTATTCTATTTCTTCCTCTTTTTTAAAACAATTTTATCTTTCTGACACACTTTCACTATTCCTATATAGTCCTATCAAGAAAGATAAGACGGAATGCAGGAAGAAAAGGCACATCAGATAAAGTCAAAGGAAACCAAAATGCAAACCAGAGAGGCAGCAAGAGAAGAGAAAGCCCAGGAGATGGGACAAAAACTAAAGTAGCTATTAAGTCAGGTTAAGAAACGTGTTGCCATAATGAATAACCACCATATTGCAGTAGCCTACAGAAAAATATTTAAATATATTTCATGTAAAGTGCCCTGAAAGTCTGGGACGCTTTCTCAGACCCTTCCTCTCATCCCCACTCTGTGATGCTCTGGCATTCCAAGAAGTTTTGAATTTATGGCGCCTCTGGTGGCTCAGACGGTGAGGAATCTGTCTGTAACGCAGGAGACTTGAGTTCAATCCCTCAGGAATGTTCCCTCAGGGTCAGGAACATTCCCTGGAGAAGGAAATGGCTACTCACGATAGTATGACACCACCCTTATGGCAGAAAGCAAAGAAGAACTGGAGAGCCTCTTGATGAAAGAGGAGAGTGAAGAAGTTGGCTTAAAACTCAGCATGCAGAAAACTAAGATCATGGCATCCAGTCCCATCATTTTATGGCAAATAGGTGGGAAAACAATGGAAACAGTGACAGACTTTATTTTGGGGGACTCCAAAATCACTGCACATGGTGACTGTAGCCAGGACATTAAAAGACACTTGCTCCTTGGAAGAAAAGCTGTGACCAACCTAGACAGCACATTAAAAACAGACATTACCAACAAAGGTCCATCTAGTCAAAGCTATGGTTTTTCCAGTAGTCATGTATGGATGTGAGAATTGAACTATAAAGAAAGTTGAGCGCCGAAGAATTGATGCTTTTGAACTGTGGTGTTGGAGAAGACTCTTGAGAGTCCCTTGGACTGCAAGGAGATCCAACCAGTCCACCCTAAAGGAGATCAGTCCTGGGTTTTCATTGGAAGAAATGATGCTGAAGCTGAAATTCCAACACTTTGGCCACCTGATACAAAGAAGTGACTCATCTGAAAAGACCCTGATACTGGGAAAGATTGAGGGCAGGAAGAGAAGGGGACAACAGAGAATGAGATGGCTGAATGGTATCACCGACTCGATGGACATGAGTTTGAGTAGACTTCAGGAGATGGTGATGGACAAGGAGTCCTGTTGTGCTGCTGTCCATGGAGCCACAAACAGTTAAACATGACTGAGCAACTGAACTGAACAGACTCACTCCAGTATTCTTGCCTGGAGAATTCCACGGGCAGAGGAACTTGGTGGGCTACAGTCCTCGGGTATCAGAGTCAGACACACCGAATGAATGACTTACACTTTAGCTCTTCACATGTACATAAGATCCCCACATCATGGCAGCAGGGAAAGAGAGGCCGGAGAGTTTAACATCAGCAGTTTCTTAAATTGCTTCCGCTAATTTTCATTATCCATAGTAAGACACGCCTCCCATCCAGTAGGAGGGAATTTCTATATTCTATGAAGCTGAAAGTTCAGAGAGTTAGATACTGGTGAATCATGGCTTTGTCTTTTACAGGAACTACCAAAGAAAAATGTCAATTGTCACTGAGAAAAAAATGAAATGTTTCTGTCAGGATTTAGCCTATCCTTTAGTTTCCTGTCTGGATTATTGAGTTCAGGGATAGCTTAAAATCAGAGATAAGGAAGAATGTTGCCTTCACCTTTGTTTGCTATTATTGCATTTATTAGTTCATTCACTGGACCTAGAATCTTAAAAGTTTTGGGAAAATAATGATAGAAGAGTTCTCATTAGACACACATGTATTTCTTTAAATCTCTTTATTATGGAAATGAAATGAAGAATCAGTACATTTCATTTCTCTTGAGATTTGTCAGACTATCTTTTTGTTGTATCAGCTCTGGACATTTGATTTCATATCATGGTAATATAGTAAATAGTTAAGAGATGCTCTAAATATAAGGAAGTTAAAAAGTATATCCTATTAAAGTAAGCCTAAAGATTAAAGGTGAATTTAATTTTGTAAATTTTTTACATGTGTTGATTTTACCTAGACATTATTTTATATTAGAAGAATTTTATAGAAAAATAATTCCTAATTCTATGACTGCCTAATTTACTCCTAGTAAATTTTATTCTTGTATTTTTGGAAGACGACATCAGCTTGTCTCTTGTCTTGTACAATGTCATGCCACTGAGCATACTTGCACAGTAAATGATTTTTTATAATAGACAGCATTTTGTGCCTAAATACCCATGAGCAGGTGTTAAAACTGGAAGCATGTTAAGTATTCTTTCTTGGTAGGAAATAAGTTGCCAGTAGCAAACTCTTCAGGTTGAACAGCAATTCTATTTCAAAGGAAAAAATATATACGTATATAAATATTGAATATATGTATAGACATGTGTACATGAATATATACATATAAAATGCATATAGGAAATTAAGAAAAATGAGACATAAATGTATCTATATCTGTTTATCTAGTTAGATCTTAGTTAGACAGATTGATAGATTCTCACTTCAAAATAGTCAAAAAGGTATTCAGTTGAATCTCACCAGTCTAAGATTTCCATAAATTTCTTTCAGAGTATCCTTTTTTTCTTTACACTGCTATTCATTAGCTGCCTTTATCTTTAAATTTTAAAATATTATATTTATTTTTAAATTTTCTTTTTGTATATGTTTTAAACATTTTATTTTGTATTGGTATATAGCCAATTCATAAATGATGTTGTGACAGTTTCAGGTGGCAGCAAAGGGATTCAGTCAAACATATACATGTATCCATTCTCCCCCAACACCTCTCCATCCATGCCACACAGAGTTCCATGTGCTATACAGTGGGTCCTTGTTGATTATCCATTTAACATATAGCGATGCATGCATGTTCATCCCAAACTCCCTAACTATTCCTTCCTCCCACCCCTCGCCTGGCAACCATATTACTCAGCCATAAAAAAGAATCAAAGAATGCCATTCGCAGCAACATGAATGGACCTAGAGTGTTATACTGAGTGAAGTAAGTCAGACAGAGAAGGAGAAATATCGTATGACATCACATACACGTGGAGTCTAAAAAGAAATGACATAAATGAATTTACAAAACAGAAATAGACTCACAGACTTCAAGAACAAGATTAGAGTATTATGTTTCTTGATTTCCTTATGCTTTATGTCACCACTTGTAATATCTGGCTAGATGTAATACACTCCCATGAATAGACTGATCCCCAACTCCCTGCCTAATAAATAGACCTGTATGATGTCTCCTTGGTCTTGTCTGTCACATTCACATCATTTATAATTGTAAACCTAATAATGTTAAACATCCTTTTCTATACTAAGTATATCTTATTTATCTAAATTATGTTCTATGTGAACTGTCATAAATGTTGAGCCCTATGGATATAAACAAACTTATGAGGACAAGAGTTGAGGTAAGAAGTTCCAAGGAACACAAAGAAGAGGAATCCTGAGAAAATATGGTATTCAAAAGGAGACTAAAACAAATTTTGAGTAGATAATATCATTTCTACTTATTATACAATTATTCAAAACAGTCAAATGTATAAATATATGAGCATATTTTAAGACAATAGCATTTTTCACCACGATGTTCTCAGTTTGATTTGAGAAAGCAGTACTTATCATTTCTTGCATGCTTACTATCCCCA
>SJYC01059136.1:0-37197 GCA_006408675.1 Madoqua kirkii
AAAACCATTGCAAACATTTCTGTAGTATATAGAGAGATGTATTGACAATGTAAAAAGGAAGTGAAAAAGTAGCAGATATGGCAAAATATCCAGTAATTCTTAATAAAGAGAATTGACTTCATGCTTTCAAGTGACTAACATGTAAATATGTTAAACAGTAAATTAACATGTATAGTATGCATATAGAACTTGGAATTAATCTTGGAAATACTATGCTATAGAAGATTAGGGTTAACACATATAGCATATATCGTTGGTCATTTGCCTACTCCTGGTATTTAATCTTTAAAATCATGCTTAGTGTGTGTATGAAGTCATTTGTGTTTATAGAAAAAATCAGAGTAATAGTATAACTATGGATGTATTAAACATTTCCAATGTGAAGATATTAGTGAATTTAGCATCTAATGGTATCATAGTTTTCCCTCAAAACCTATTTTGCAATTCAAAATACCATAGATCTAGATTGTATACTGGATAACTAAATGGTAAAGTTTTAAAACAAACAGCTTTGTGATTAGGTAGGGTGAATGAATTGTTCACCTACTATATGCTTTCTATTACCATGTAAACACCTACCATAAAGATAGAAGCTTAACAACGGAAACAAAAATAACAGAACAGTTCTATAGGTAAAAGCACGGCGTGGCTAGGTTCTCTCCTTAGGATGTCACTAGGATGAAATCAAGGTGCTGCCTGGACTGTGTTCTTAACCAGAGCTGGGAGTCCTCTCCCAAGTTGGGTCAGGTGATTGACAGAATCCAAGTATTTGCAGCTGTAGGACCATGGCTGTCTTCTAGAGCTTGCTCTTTGCCACGGGCATGGAGCATGTCCCGTAGCCTGTTTCATCTTTAAAGATGATGACTGTGAGCCAGTTTTCTCATTATTGAATCTTTTAGTCTTTATCTCTGTGACCTCTAGACTCATATTCAAAGTCACCTGAGATTAGATCAGGCCTACCTGATTGTCTCCCTGTCTCAAAGTCAAGTGATTTGGAACCATAATTGCACTGCAAAATTCTTTTGCAATACACCTAGAATAGTGTTTGATTGAATAACTGGGTAAATGTATGTTTATACACTAGAGGCTGAAATCCTGGGAGCTATCTTTGAATTCTGCCTACCTGGCCTACTATATTACTTTCAATGATTCTTTTCTTATTTCTTCCTGTCCTGGAAGGAATTTTGTTTCCTTCATTCCATGTAACTTTGCCATATAAGAACACCTTTAAGTCCAAGAGAAATTGGCCTTACTACCGTCAAATAATATATTCCTTGTTCGTCTGAAAAAGAGCAAAAAACAATCACTTAAATTATTATCTTAGAACTAAAATCAGGGTTCTTTTGTACATTTATTTGCTGTAAGGTAAGGGTCAATATACACATTGGCTCTAGGAGTTCAGTACTCAATTTGTGAGCAGTAATTCACAGAATAATCAGGATCAAACTGTCCCGATGTTAACACCAAATTTATGGCATTTCTTTTTATTTATCAAAGACGTGAGTCTTCCCTAAGAGTGCTCTGCTGCTGCTACTGATGCTAAGTCGCTGCAGTCGTGTCCAATTCTGTGCGACCCCATAGATGGCAGCCTATCAGGCTCCTCCGTCCCTGGAATTCTCCAGGCAAGACCACTGGAGTGGGTTGCCATTTCCTTCTCCAATGCATGAAAGTAAGAAGTGTCCGACGCTTAGCGACCCCATGGACTGCAGCCTACCAGGCTCCTCTGCCCAAGGGATTTTCCAGGCAAGAGTACTGGAATGAGGTGCCATCACTTTCTCCAAGAGTGCTCTAAACCTATTCTATTCAGTATGGCAATCACAAGCCACGTGTGATCACTAACTTTGAACATCGTTAAAATAAACTGATATGTACTGTAATTGTAAAATGTACACTAGATTTTAAGGCACCATATGTAGAAAAGAACATAAGCTCATTAAAATTTTGCCATATTGATTCAGATGCTAGTAATTTTGGATATATCGGGTTAAATGGAATTTTATTATAATTAATTGCCTCTTTAAAAAATGTCTATAAGAACATTATAAATAATCATTTGCTTGAATTAGCTATCTCATGGACAGCACTGCTCTAGAGCTGTCATCATAAAACTTGAAATACTCTTATCAATGAAAACCTTTTATCACAAACTCATCTATGCAAGTATATAAATAGAGTTTACAATAGATATTTAAAATAATGAAATAAAATTTACTATATAAAAACTGTAAAATTTTTCTTGCCTCCTCACTTTGAGTTTACAGATTTTGATTCTAAAATGTGATATCTAGATGGAGGGGCAGTAGGTCTTTTTCCTATGAATATTTTGCACAATAAGTGAAAGTCTTAGTCGCTCAGTTGTGTCCAACTCTTTGCAACCTCATGGACTGTAGCCTGTGAGGCTCCTCTGTCCATGGGATTCTCCAGCCAAGAACATAAAAGTGGGTATCCTTTCCCATCTCCAGAGGATCTTCCCAACCCAGGGATCAAACCTGGGTCTCCTGCATTGCAGACAGAGTCTTTACCATCTGAGCTACCAGGGAAGCCCCCATGGATAGTGGAAGGAATCCTTTTTCATGTTCACAAAAGGGTATTTAACATCTTCAGTAGTTTACAGATGGAATGAATCAGACAGAGCCAGGGAGAAGCATCTGTTTTCCTGAGCCCATTTCATATACCTGTATATTTATATGTGCCCACAGATCTTATAAACTTCTACAAGTGGAGACAAAAATATGATCATTTGGGTATGCATTTAGAATTCCTAATGTTGTCCATTTTAAAACTGAAAATCACTCAAAGACGTGGAATTATGTGGCAGTTCAGTTCAGTTCAGTTCAGTTGCTCAGTTGTGTCTGACTGTTTGCCACCCCATGAACCACAGCACGCCAGGCCTCCCAGTCCATCACCAACTCCCGGAGTCCACTCAAACCCATGTCCATCGAGTCAGTGATGCCATCCAATCATCTTATCCTCTGTTGTCCCCTTCTCCTCCTGCCCTCAATCTTCCCCAGCATCACGGTCTTTTCCAGTGAGTCAGCTCTTCGCATCAGGTGGCAAAAGTATTGGAGTTTCAGCTTCACCATTAGTCCTTCCAATGAACACCAGGACTGATCTTCTTTAGGATGGACTGGTTGGATCTCCTTGCAGTCCAAGGGACTCTCAGGAGTCTTCTCCAACACCACAGTTCAAAAGCATCAATTCTTTAGCACTCAGCTTTCTTCACAGTCCAATTCTCACATCCATACATGACCACTGGGAAAACCATAGCCTGGACTAGATGGAGCTTTGTTGGCAAAGTAATGTCTCTGTTTTTGAATATGCTATCTAGGTTGGTCAGAACTTTCCTTCCAAGGAGTAAGCATCCTGCAGTCACCATCTGCAGTGATTTTGGAGCCCCCCAAAATAAAGTCAGCTATTGGTTTCATTGTTTCCCCATCTATCTGCCATGAAGTGATGGGACCAGATGCCATGATCCTAGTTTTCTGAAGTTGAGATTTAAGCCAACTTTTTCACTTTCCTCTTTCACTTTCATCAAGAGGCTCTTTAGTTCTTTTTCACTTTCTGCCATAAGGGCGGTGTCATCTGTATATCTGAGGTTATTATTGATATTTATCCTGGCAATCTTGATTCCAGCTTGTGCTTCTTCCAGCCCAGCATTTCTCATGATGTACTCTGCGTTTAAGTTAAATAAGCAGGATGACAGTATACAGTCCTGACATACTCCTTTTCCTATTTGGAACTAGTGTATTGTTCCATGTCCAGTTCTAATTGCTGCTTCCTGACCTGCATCCAGGTTGCTCAAGAGGCAGGTCAGGTGGTCTGGTATTCCCATCTCTTTCAGAATTTTCCATAGTTTATTGTGATCCACACAATCAAAGGCTTTGGCATAGTCAATAAAGTAGAAATATATATATATTTTTTCTTGAACTCTCTTGCTTTTTCGATGTCCAGCAGATATTGACAATTTGATCTCTGGTTCCTCTTCCTTTTCTAAAACCAGCTTGAACGTCTGGAAGTTCCCAGTTCATGTATTGCTGAAGCCTGGCTTGGAGACTTTTGAGCATTACTTTACTAGCATGTGAGATGAGTGCAAAAGTGTGATAGTTTAAAGCTCTCTTAAAATTATATTTTATAGCCAACATTCTGTTAAAATATTTTTCAATTTTTATGTCATAAATGAACAATATTTAAGCAGAAACATTTCTTATGTATAGGTAAAAGACTCTATTTTTATGCCTTACACACACACTAAGATATAAATACATTCAGAAAAAAGTCCAAGTTATTCCCCCAGATAACAGACATACATTGGATTGAACCCTAAGAATCTTTTCCTTTTTTAATATTTCCTACTTAACTAAAGGAATCTAATTAACTGGGACCCCCTTCTGTGATGTGGTTATATAAAATGATATGTGGATATTAGCTTAAATTGCTCTCTTCATGATTTTTTCTTATTACCTCAGCACATTCCCTAACTAATCATTCTTTCATAAACATACAATTATTTTTAAACTATGTGTGTAGGCAGGAGCTAATTAACAGAGAGCACTTTGATTTGCCAGTGAAATTCCTCACAGTTATTTCATTATTTGCTACATCCCCCCTCAAACTAAAAATAATATAATTTCATTTTAGTAATTTCACAGTAACTCATAACCAATGGAAGAATAATCTGGAAAGGGAAACCCACCTCTAATAAACTCTGAATGCTTATAGCCATTGTAATTTTTATAGCATTCTGTTCCTCTGCCCAGAATAAATGATTCCATATGTTTGAGTCATTTATGGAATAATTATAGTTACTTTTAGTAGAAGTACAAATAAAATAGCAACAACAAAACCTCTTACTATAAAAATTTTACATATTGGAGGTGAAAAAAACCCTCTTTTTTAAATGAAAAAAACTAAAATTATTTCTAAAGTTGTTTCTTTCTTGAACTTCTGCATCACAAATTCTAGAATTCAAATCCCAAGTTCAAACCCCAGGGGAAATGCCACCACTGTACTGTGAACCAATGGAAAAATCAAAATGCCACTTCATATTTCTGACTTAGAATAGTGTTGCTTTTTCCAAAATCTTCTCATATTTAAAGTTTGATTTTTGCCATTCTTAAGAGGGGGAAAAAACTAATATATGTCTATCAGGTGCACCACATTGTCACATTTAATTTCATGATATAAAATAGTTAGCATAATTATCATTTAACAAATGAGGAAACTGGTTCAGAGTAATTAAGCAATTTACAAAAAAATCACTTAACTGATAAGTCAAAGAGCAAAGATTTGAGCTCAGTTGTGTCTGATTGCTTCTAAAAACTACGTTTTCTTCTTTCTACTAGATTGATTCCCAAGTGGAAGAACAGTTAAGGGCAATCCCTTTGGTGAGGATGATTTAATATTTTATAGCCTACTAAAGCAATTTTACCCATTATTTTTCCTTTAGTTCTGTCTTTTACCTATTTAGCTTTCTTCTGATGTGTAGCATTTTATAATGCTTGTCCTCACACAGCATATTTTATTCTAATAATACATCTGGTATTGCTTGATCAGAATAGAACAATATTTCCCATGTTCCAAACATATACTCTTGTAGAATGGTAACATTATAATATAAATATATTTTTACTTTCTATATGTCAATACATTAGTGACAAAGTGAAGACATTTATGAATGAACATAGGTGATCTCTTAAATATTTTCTAAAGTGGCAGTTATTTATAAATTCTGGATGCATTTGGTAAAAGGACTGTGGTTCATATGAGAACTGCTTCCATCAGACCAGACACTAATTTGAAATTAATGCTGCCACCCCCAGACTAACTTATCAAATGTGGAATTAAGAATCCAAGCTTTATGGACACTCAGAAATATAATATCAGACAATATAGTGCTGGGTTTTGGCAGGGTTTTTCCTTAGATTTCCTCTCTGGTTTGTTTGTCCTGTAAGATTTGTGGGATCTGCAAGATTGATTGAAAGTTGTAGTGAGGACAGAAGGTAGAGGATGAATCCCTAGATTGTGAGTCACTTGATTTTGTTTCATAAGGTGAAAAGCAATTTCTGCTAAGAAAAAAAATCTTCCTACTGTTGATACAATCAAACATACCATATTTTGTTTGTCTTCTGAAATGCAAAAACAAGAAAAACTTCACTAATCTATGTATGCTGCTTAACAATAACCTGCCAGCAAATATTTATTATATTTACTACATGTCAGCACTGAGGAGAGAATGAACAAAAGATTCACACAATCCCTAATATAAAATTTACGGTGTAATAAAAGAGATAAAATATTCAATATCATTTTCTAATTATTTATTTGCATTTTTATTTACTGTGAGGAAAATTGTAAATAGATTAGATGGTGTTGTGATAGTAAAATAGAAAAATATTGCAAATGACATCGGAGTGTTTTATCTGACTTAACTTGGTGACAGATGAACTTAATTGCAAAACAGAAATAGAGATACAGATATAGAGATCAAACTTATGGATACCAATTCAGGGAAGAGGGTGGTGGAATGGGATGTGTTGGGAGACTAGGATTAACATATATACACTACTATGTATAAAATCGATAATTAGTGAGAACTTACCGTATTGCACAGGGGACTCTACTCACTACTCTGTGGTGACCTAAATGAGAAGGAAATCTAAAAAAGTATGAAAGAATATGAAGAAAATCTTAAAAAGTATGGGTATATGTATAAATATAGCCTATTATTTGCTATAAAGCAGATACTAACACAACATAGTAAAGCAATAAAATTAAATATTTTAAAGTACAGAAATGAAAAAAAGTGACATGAAGACTCAAAAAGAAATGGAAGAAATTTTATAAGGAAAATAAAAAATTTTGTTGGGGACATGACAGGCTTGATATCTGAGTGAATATTTTGCATGGACAGATAGTTACAACACTTTGGAGCCAAGAGAGGTGTCTGAATTATCAGTTGTATTTAAATCCATAACGTTGCATGAAATTCAACAGGCAGAAAGTGCATATGGAAATGTAAATTTAGGAATGAGCCTTAGGATCGTCCATCATTTTCTAAGGACTGGTTTCCTGGAAGACAGTTCTTCACAGAGGGAGTGGGGTAGGGGATGACTTGAGAATGATTCAAGCACCTGTATTGTGCACTTATTTCTGTTATTATTACATTTCAACAGGCAGAAAGTGCATATGGAAATGTAAATTTAGGAATGAGCCTTAGGATCGTCCATCATTTTCTAAGGACTGGTTTCCTGGAAGACAGTTCTTCACAGAGGGAGTGGGGTAGGGGATGACTTGAGAATGATTCAAGCACCTGTATTGTGCACTTTATTTCTGTTATTATTACATCAGCTTCATCTCAGATCATCAGGCATTAGATCCTGAAGGTTGGGGACACCTAATTTAAGAGACAGAAGAGAGGGAAAGGATATAATATAACAAAAGAAATTAAGATAGAGAAATTGAGGGTAGGAGAAAAAAAAGGGAAAAAAAATGAATTCTGGAGGCCAAGTGAAAAAGGTTCTGGGGTGAAATTGGATTGACTAAGATAAATGCTGATAGAGAAGAATTGACCATCTTATCTGACAAGATGGAAAGTGAAAGTAGAAGTCTCTCAGTCATGTCTGACTCTTTGCAGCCCCATGGACTGTAGCCTGCTTAGGCTCCTCTGCCCACGGAGTTTTCCAGGCAAGAATACTGGAGTGGGTAGCCATTCCATTCTCCAGGAGATCTTCCCAACCCAGAAAGTGAACCAAGTTCTCCTGCATTACAGACAGATTCTTTACCATTTGAGCCACCAGGGAAGCCTGGTTATGGTGAAACTTGAAAAAATAAGAGCAGTTTCCATTGGTATAGTAGCAACAAAATGGGTTAAGACTTGAAATGGGTTAAGAAAAAGATGTGAGAAGACAGAAATAGAGACAACTTGTACAGAGAAACCTTTCCAAAAGTGTTTGCTGCAAACAGATAATATGAATTCAAGAACAAAGTTTTTCGTGTATTTGTTTTTGTTAAATTAGGAAATATTATAACATTTATAAGCTGATGAGAATTATGCAAAAAAATAAAAGGAAAAATGTTTACTTCAGGAGATACTGAATAACTACAGGCAAGTTTTTCTTTAGTTTTTAACCTAGCATACTGCAGTTCATGGGGTCGCAAATAGTCGGACCCAACCAAGCGACTGAACAGCAGAAGGAATTCAGCACGCAAGTAGAGAAGTTGGCCACAGAAAGGAACAGAGACTATGCATACATTGTAACTGGAAGAAATGTAGAGCTTATAGGCACATATGCAGGTAGACAGTGGATTTGCTGGTAAGATGGGGTAATTCACAACCTATAATCTTTTTAAGTAAAAGATGAGGTATCATTTTAAGTTGGAGTAGAGTAGAAAGTACTGTTCATGAGGTTCTCAAGACAAGAATGCTAAACTGGTTTGCCATTCCCTTCTCCAGTGGACCACGTTTTGTCAGAAACGTGTCAATCCCAAAGGAACTAGTCAATCCTAAAGGAAATCAATCCTGATATTCATTGGGAGGACTGATGCTGAAGCTGAAGCTCCAATACCTGATGTGAAAAGCTGACTCAATAGAGAAGGCCCCGATGCTGGGAAAGATAGAAGGCAGGAGGAAAAAGGGACAACAGAAGATGAGATGGTTTGATGGCATCACTGACTCAATGTACATGAATTTGAACAACCTCTAGGAGATGGTGAAGGACAAGGAAGCCTGGTGTGCTGCAGTCCATCTGGTTGCAAAGAGTCAGACATGACTGAGTGACTGAACAACAAAAAGGAAGATAATATTAGAATTTTTTTAAAAGGGAAGATTTGAGTTCATCAAATGTAGAAGGAGATCATAAGATGTATAGTATAAATTAAAATGATCTCTTTGTCATGTTTTATTCAGCTGTATTATGATTGTTTGGGTACTTTAAAATTTGTGCTTACCCAGGATTGGTGTTCATTGGTAGGACTGATTTTGAAGCTGAAACTCCAATACTTTGGCCACCTGATGCAAAGAGCTGACTCATTGGAAAAGACTCTGATGCTGGGAAAGATTGAGGGCAGGAGGAGAAGGGAACAACAAAAGATGAAATGGTTGAATGGCATCACCAACTCAGTGGACATGGGTTTGGGTGGAGTCTGGGAGTTGGTGATGAACAGAGAGGCCTGGCGTGCTGTGATTCATGGGGTCACAAAGAGCCGGACATGACTGAGCAAGTGAACTGAACTGAAATGAGGATTGGAGTTTTGCCAGGTATCTACTAAAGCCAGGAAGTAGAGACCAACGAATTAAGGCTATATGAAAAATAAATGATAATAACAAGGTCATAAAAATTGTTGAGTAATAAAAGAAGTTGGCATATAAGTGGGGCTGAATGGACATTGAAAACACATTCAGGTTAATGGCCTGAACTTCCCAATATTGTCAAATATTTGAAGTAGAGATAGTAGCCTAGGTGAACTAAAAAAGAAGTTGCTAGTTGCTGAAACAGTGTACTTAAAATGAAGATTCTGGTGGTGGAACCATAAATATAACTACCAATGGGAGTGGGTGATTGAGGCTTTGGGACACAAATAAGTAAAAAATTGGAAAACCAGGGAGTTGGAGGAAGATGGAGAGAAATGAGAATATTCAACAAATATTTAGAATTTAAAATTGGTTACTGGGTTTTGTAATTAACTAAATGTGAAGTAATTAGGGGGTCTTCCCTTTTGGGTCAGTAGTGAAGAATACACCTGCCAGTGCAGGAGAGACCGATTCGATCCTGAGCTGAGAAGACCCCATGGAGAAGGAAATGACAGTATTCTTGCCCTATGGAGAGAGGAGACTGGTGGGCTACTGTTCATGGGGTTGCAATGAGTGAGACACAATTTAGCAGCTGAGCATGCACATTTGAAGTCTTAAATAATTAAGAGAAGAAACTCTTTATAATTATTCTCAGGATTCTGATTTGCAAAGTTGAATGGATATTGGTAACAATGACTTATATGTGGCATGGTGTGAGAGTAATAAACTCATGAATATATTTTTGGATGCATTGAATTTGGGATGGTTTTGTTAGAAACAAGTGATGTTAAGTGGGAAAATTAATACACACCAATGGAATTCTTTTCATATACAAGTGGAGTAAAAGTGAATAGGAAATTTGAAATACAGAGAACTACTGTTAATGTGTTTTGAGAGATTTACACATGAAGAAAAAGAGAAAAAGTTGGAGAGGGAATAATATCATGAGAGGGGTATTTTGAAGATGGATGAAATTTCAATCTGTTTAGAAGACTTTATAGAGTGATAGACTAGAGACACAGGATAGAGAGATGACCAATTATAGGATATACTGAAAAATCTAGAAGAATTTAGGGGCAGACGAAATGTGAAAGGATTAGACTTGGAGACAAAAAGACACCTGATAACATCTTATCAGGGGAGAGAAACAAGGATACAGAAAGATGCAGATAGGTGAATAAATAAAGACTGAGGAGGTTTCTGTTAAATGTTCTATATTTCCTCTGAAGTTGTAGATTAAGCCATCTTAGCAAGAGAGAGGAACAGTATGTTTTAATATATGTGGAT
The DNA here is from genome assembly GCA_006408675.1 of Madoqua kirkii. Taxonomy (NCBI): domain Eukaryota; kingdom Metazoa; phylum Chordata; class Mammalia; order Artiodactyla; family Bovidae; genus Madoqua; species Madoqua kirkii. The sequence goes on from SJYC01059136.1 coordinate 10,577, forward strand.
TTGTGAAGAGGGTAATGAGGTCTGGAATTTTTAAACTCAAATATGAATTGTGCTAATTTTTGCTTTTAAAATATTCTGATGCTAATTCACAAATCATCAATAATTTGCAATGTGATACTCTATGTGTATCCAAGTGAAGGTCATCTTTTTGTATTTTTGTATGAAAAATAACAGGTTGTGGTTTGCTGTCAATGACTCTGTACTCATTAAATTAGAAGACTGTTAAATATTTAATCAGAGTCTAAAAGCATCCTGTGTGTGTTCTAAGAAATTAACAGATTTCAATACCTGTAGTGATAACTGCAAACTGCTGATATATAACAGTTACTTCAAATTATACCATTACCAAAAACATCAGCAATTTTTTTGTGTGCATTTGTGTAGGCAGAGAACATTTGTATATAAAGAAACCAGGATTTTTTTTCTATTTAATTTTCCTTGAAATGATCTTATGTAAGGAATTATGTTGTGAGGAACAATTTCATAAATAAAATATACATGAGCCTGATTGCATTAATGAAACTAAATTTATCCTCAAACCATGGTTCTATCTTGGGAATTTGTGTCCTGTGCCTCTCTTAAATCTAAAGCCAGTAAAGGTAGATATCCAACATACTGATGGTTAAAGCTCCCTAGCTGAGATTTAGATATTTCTTTTTCTTTTCTTCTTCCTGTTTTTTAAGGTTAATTTTTACCTTCAAATATATTTTAAAATGATATTTAAAATTATAAAAGTAAAACATCTTCTGTATATTAAATATAGAGGTATGTGTGTACACATGTGTGTTTAATCTTCTACACAGTTCAGTTCAGTTCAGTCGCTCAATCGTGTCTGACTCTTTGTGACTCCATGAATTGCAGCACATCAGGCCTCCCTGTCCATCACCAACACCTAGAGTTCACCCAAACTCATGTCCATAATGTTGGCGATGCCATCCAATCATCTTACCCTCTGTCATCCCCTTGTTCTCCTGCCCCCAATCCCTCCCAGCATCAGGGTCTTTTCCAATGAGTTAGCTCTTCTCATGAGATGGCCAAAGTATTGGAGTTTCAACTTTAGCATCAGTCCTTCCAAAGAACACCCAGGAACTGATATCCTTTAGAATGGACTGGTTGGATCTCCTTGCAGTCCAAGGGACTCTCAAGAGTCTTCTCCAACACCACAGTTCAAAAGCATCAATTCTTCGGCGCTCAGATTTCGCAACAGTCCAAATTTCACATCCATACACGACCACTGGAAAAACCATAGCCTTGACTAGATGGACCTTTGTTGGCAAAGTAATGTCTCTGCTTTTTAATATGCCATCTAGGTTGGTCATAACTTTCCTTCCAAGGAGTAAGCGTATTTTAATTTCATGGCTGCAATCACCATCTGCAGTGATTTTTACCCATATACTAATCATATATGTTAATACAATAATAAAATGTTTTGTTTACTTACAGATATGGGAATATTACACATTATTCAGCAAAATACTTTACTCAATAGTACATATGAATAACCTTCCATATTTTAATTATTTAAATTAGATTGTAAATTAAATTTTGGTTTGTTTGTTTTTGACTATTTTGCCAAAAAAACTAAAGTACTAATAATATATCAGTGGTCACAAAAGAGCTGATGGTGTTTTCCAACTCACTGCCACAGAGTGAAGTTAAGGCCTATTAACTGCCATTTCTTGTTCTTCTATTTGCCTGAAGAAAAACTGAAACTTTGCATGAACTCAAATGGCAAGATGAGCCATATGACCAGGTAATATCTCACATGGAAAAATAATGTTATGTAACCTGAAAAGTTAAAAGATTGAGAAGAAGAAATTTTGCATCAGTTGAGAAATTTAAAATAAAAAATTAATAGGTCTACTTCATACATCTTTTAGATTATTTCTTTAATAATCATTTACAACATGTTAAATTATCTTTCCTGGATGCCCAGACAGTACATGGTATAGTATCAAATATGGCCTAATGTTAATAGTATACATAATTTCAATAATAGAAAAATAATAAATAAGAAACAGATTGAAAAATTTATATTCTAGCTGAGAAGAGAATCTGGTTAATGTAGATATGGATTTTTCTTTAATAATAATGATTTTTCTTTTGCATGTAAATAAAATGGTTTCAGGCAGTGTAAAGTCATCTTGCTATTATTTCAACATTGCTTGAATTGACTTAGGTTCAATTTTTTTTTCTTTGTTTATGTTTTATTTGGTGGCTCTAAATCTCTATTCAGAACATCTGTGGACTCATAACATCTTGTAAGCGATTAATTCAGAAAAAGAAAATGGGTTTCCCCATAATTAGAAATGTGTTCTAATTAGGAATTGGGCATTTATATAAGCTAAAAAAGTAAGTATATTGTTAAACATTGTTATTACTCTCCAAAGTGTGTAGTTGTGATTTTGGTCACAATAAACCTCCCCTTAGAACATTAAAAAAAAAAAAATCCTTTTTATGCTAAAAACATTGTTTAAAGTGTGGTGCAATGACCAAAAAAAATCTTTCCAAGGAGAGTTTGTTTGTCTTTTCTCTGACTTTTCTGTAGAATATTATAAAAGAGATAGAAACAGCTTCACCCTATCATTTTTTATCTTTGGGTTACTTCCAAGATGCTATGGGCCTAGGATTTAGAAAAAAACTGAATATCTGTAGTTTTTCCAAGTTAAATGTTAATGAAGAAATCTGTTTTCTTCATGTTCTACTTATTGATCTTCTAGTACAGTATTTGAAGTTCATAAATTATGAAAACATTTTAGTACTTTTGAAGTTTGTCTATTTGAAAATGGATAGCAATGAACAATCTATCCAGTACATCATGCTTAAATCCCACAATTCAGAAACTACACTCTTGAAGTTTTGCAAGATTCTACTTCAGTTCAGTTCAGTTCAGTCGCTTAGTCATATCCGACTCTTTGTGACCCCATGAAGCACAGCACACCAGGCCTCCCTGTCCATCAACATCTCCCAAGAGTTCATTCAAACTCATGTCCATCGAGTCAGTGATGACATCCAGCCTTTTCATCCTCTCTCGTCCCCTTTTCCTCCTGCCCCCAATCCCTCCGAGCATCAGTCTTTTCCAGTCAGTCAATTATTTGCATGAAGTGGCCAAAGTACTGGAGTTTCAGCTTTAGCATCATTCCTTCCAAAGAACACCCAGGGCTGATCACCTTTAGAATGGACTGGTTGGATCTCTTTGCAGTGCAAGGGACTCTCAAGAGTGTTCTCCAGTTTAGCGTTACTTGTAAATGTGTAGGGCATCTCCCCACCCGACCCGTAATAAGAGTATTCAGTCAAGGCTGATGCAGGTAAAAGCCTGTTGAAAGACCAAGAGACTGACACTTAAGCAGAGTGGCTCAGACTATAAAGCATCTGCCTACAATGCAGGAGACCTGGGTTCTATCCGTGGGTCAGGAAGATGCCCTGGAAAAGGAAATGGCAACTCACTCCAGGATTCTTGCCTGGAGAATCCCATGGATAGAGGAGCCTGTTGGGCTGCAGTTCATGGGGTCACAAAGAGTCCAACACGGCTGAGAGACTTCACTTTCACTTTCAATAGAAGCACCAGGGTTATTAACTGTTACTTGAAAAGGGAAGAGTTATCTGTGTCATTTGTTTTTAAAAATGTGATTATCTGGAGATAAAAGTATTTGATCGTTCAACACAAGTAAAGAAGGAAAACTTGGAAAATCTGGACATCGTTCCTTTTACACTTAGGATTTTACTTGGGTGACAAGTGAAAATTAAGCTTGATGTCAGTGGCTTCAACAAATAGGCTTATGTGTTAGTCTTTAAAATACAGAGAAGTCTAGAAGTGTGGGGCTACTCTTGCCTTGGTTCCATGGAGCAGTAACATCAGGGTCAGAATCCATGTCATTTTCTTACCTTTCTGTTTTGGTAGCGAGATAGCTGCTGCAGTTCTAGCATTACATCTGAGGACGGAGGAGGAGGGACAGATTTCATCAGTGGTGCTTGTCCTTTCCCAGAATTCTTTTAGCTGACATTTGCTTTTCTCTCATTGGCCAGAATCTTTTTTTTTTTTTTTTAAATTCACATCAGGATATAGAGAGACTGGGGAAATTGTTGAGCTTTTTAAAAATCCTTGAATTAGAAGTTATTGGGGAACAGGGGATTAGGAATGACAGTTGGGTTAGTCAATTTGACACAGTATGGTGGGAGTGAGGGGTCTTCCCAGGTGGTGCTAGTAGTAAAAAACTGGCTGTCAATGCAAGAGACTTAAGAGATGTGGGTTTGATCCCTGGGTCAGGAAGCAGGAAGATACTCTGGAGAAAGAAATGACAGCCCCCTCCAATATTTTACCTGGAGAGTCCCTTGGACAGAGGAGCCTGATGGGCTGCGGTCCATGGAATTGCAAAAAGTCAGACATGAAGGAATCGACTTAGCTTGCAGGTGTGTAGGCATGTGGTGAGAGTGAGAGATAAACCAAACTCCTACAAGAAAACAAAAATAACAACTGATCCAAGGATTCTTTTCACGGCTTTTAGGAGAAAATATTTTGCTTATTACTTTAGATTCAGTAGTAAGCAAATATTAAACATTTAGTGACATTACAAGTGTCATAAAACCAATGAGTACCTAATGGCAGTCAAATCTTCTGTTCCTTTTATTTGAACAGAACTTTTCCTATGTTTGTATTTCCCTTATAGCTCAGCTGGTAAAGAATCTGCCTGCAATGTGGGAGACCTGGATTTGATCCCTGGGTTGGAAAGATCCCTTGGAGGAGGGAAAGGCTATTCATTCCAATATTCTGGCCTAGAGAATTCCATGGACTATACAGTCCATGAGGTCGCAAAGACTCGGACATGACTGAGCAACTTTCACTTTCCTGTATTTAAACTGCTTACATACATAATTAATATAATATTGAAATGGTCCTATTTGTGAATGGTATTATTTATCTCAGTTGGCAACTGATTCTAAGAATTTTCTTTCGGTAAAGAGTCAAGATGTTTTTGATCAACTGCATTTAAAAAGCAAATTAGGAAGCATAGTCTATTACTGTGGATACATTTAGCCTCTGGTCCATGATAGATTCATGCCTTTTGTCTGATGGTTACTATCTGTCTCTTATACACATCTCATTATCTTTTCACTAGAAGTATTTTAGAATTACATTTCTGTTAAGTTTAAAAATATATAGAAAATTCTAAAATTATTGAAATATTTATGTGATTTTAAAGGTTGATTTAAGATGAAAAATATCTAAATATTTATAGAATTTTTCATTCAGTTATTTATTCATGTAATGTTCATTTAATTCTTGTTTTCATGAGACAAACTAGCCTCCCCAAAATATAAGGAAACCTGTGACATAATTCCAGCACTTAAAGGACATATATCTGTACTTTTAAAAATAGAAACTTTATTTTACCTTTAAGCTCTGAATATGTACACATCCCTACAGTTATTTGAAATTTACACATTGCTCATGTGTAAACTTTAACATGGCACCTCTATTCTAGAACTCCTAGATGAGCTAAATTAAACTAGAATTCAGTAGATAACATGGGATATATTAGAACTAAATGTAATAGATTAGAAATAAAAGAATATTTGCCTTCAAAGGGATCAGTTCAGTTCAGTTCAGTCACTCAGTCGTGTCCGACTCTATGCGACCCCATGAATCGCAGCACGCCAGGCCTCCCTATCCATCAACAACTCCCGGAGTTCACTCAGACTCACGTCCATCGAGTCAGTGATGCCATCCAGCCATCTTGTCCTCTGTCGTCCCCTTCTCCTCCTGCCCCCAATCCCTCTCAGCATCAGAGTCATTTCCAATGAGTCAGCTCTTTTCATGAGGTGGCCAAAGTACTGGAGCTTCAGCTTTGCCAGGCCTCCCTATCCATCAACAACTCCCGGAGTTCACTCAGACTCACGTCCATCGAGTCAGTGATGCCATCCAGCCATCTTGTCCTCTGTCGTCCCCTTCTCCTCCTGCCCCCAATCCCTCTCAGCATCAGAGTCATTTCCAATGAGTCAGCTCTTTTCATGAGGTGGCCAAAGTACTGGAGCTTCAGCTTTAGCATGATTCCTTCCAAAGAAATGCCAGGGCTGATTGGATTATGCCTAAGTATAATTTTAATTAATTTGTCAATAAATGTTGGTGACCTTGACAAGTACTGATTTAGTGGAAAACCTAAAACATAATGAGAATTAGTTCAGTAATTAAGAGAGCACAAGAAATAATTATAAACACCTAAATAAGTTTAGTTTGAGAGTGTATAAAAAAGACACATAGTGCTAAGGGGAGATATTCTAATGATAGCAAAATGGAATGAATTGGGTCACAGAGATGACAATAAAATTGAGGCCATTTATTAGCACTTAGTACTCTATATCTAAAAACACAAGGTTGTTCCAGTGAAAATTACAAACTTATAAAATATGAAGTGGCATATTCTAGAATAATTATGTTTAGCTACCTTTTTAAATTACAGAACTTTCTTTAATACCAAACGTTCAATTCTCTATAAAGGGGGTATCATTAGGACTCAGAATTAACAAAGATCTGTATAGACTTCCAAAGGTGCTTAGTTTCAGCTTTTCTTACCCAGTGGGAAGAACATCTCTGGTATAATAGTACAAATAACACTTTTAAATGTATTAGCTATTTTAAATGTGCGTTACATTAAAAATGAATGTTTTCAAATGATCACAACAACAAGATTGATGCAGCAAACTTTACCAAGCTTTGGAGAAACAAACCTCCAAAATAAGTTTATCAGAGAAACAAAAGGAAAAGGAGGAGGAAATAAAACAGAAATGAAAACAAAAGCCCTTTAGTTCAGTTCAGTTCAGTTCAGTTCAGTTCAGTCACTCAGTCGTGTCTGACTCCTTGCGACCCCATGGACTGCAGGATGTCAGGCTTCCTTGTACATCACCAACTCCTGGAGTTTACCCAAACTCATGTCCATTGAGTCGGTGATGCCAAAAGCCCTTGAACCTTTTTCTTCCTTTTCCTTTTTTTAGCATTCCCAGAGAAAAAATAAAGTATTGGAAATGCTTAAAGAAAATGGCATTATGTTATCTGTGGTTCTCTTTAATTAAAAAATGTGAAGCTATTAAAAAAATCAGCATAGGTAAAAGTGTTGACGTTAGAGGAGGAACAAGTAGACACAGAAATCTGAAGGCATATTGAAATGATAACCGTATATATTTATATTGTTCAGCACCTCAAATTCGTGGAACCAAAGGAATCATCACTTCTCCATCCAAATGTTCTTTCTCTTTGTTTCTCACACCCGTAATGGGAATCATCAACCTTCCACTCACCCAACCACTGGGGTCTTGTCATCTTTGGCTCCTCCTTTGTCTCTCTTCACCATCAGGCTTACGCACTGGATGTATATTTCTGCTGTTGTAAATACTTTTCTACTTCATCCTCTATACGTCCCTACTCTGTCCCTCACTCACTGCCACCAATGAGAACTATTGAAATAGTTATTTAGTCTTCTTTTCCTGACTTATCTATCTAGTGTATTAGAAGAGTAATCTTTCTAATATACTCACAATCATATTTTAATGAAAACAGAAAAGGTTTTAGAGTAAAACCAGAGAAAATTCAAAATGACTAAACACTTAGAATGCTTAAGACCTGCTGCAAGTTTTATAACCTCCCTCAGATTCATCAAATATAACTAGTCAATATGTTAGAAGAATTAGGTGACATATCACATATAAAACACATCAGCAGGCAAAGAATCCACCTCCATGCAGGAGACACTGGAGATGCAGGTTCCCTTGGAGGAGGAAATGACAACCTGCTCCAGTATTCTTGCCTGAAAAATTCCATGGAAGAGTAGCCTGGCAGGCTACAAACCAAACAGTCACAAAGAGTCAGACATGACTGAGTTACTAAGCACAGCACATATAAAACACATGCCAAATGTAGCTTTGTTTTTAGTCCTGGAAAAAATGTTCAGTGATCCCACATGGATGTCCAAAATCCTGGCATTTTCCCCATAGCTGTAGCTGCTCTTAAAGTCTCCTCCCTTGTCATTTCATCTAGCTTCTCATTAATGTGTGCAAGTCCCCTCAGTGGGACAAAAGGTTTCCAGAAGGGCAAAATAAGTAGAAAATATGTCATCTAAATGAAAAGAGTGATTTTCTTTCAAGGACATTTTCTTACTCCCTTTGTGTAAGTATTTCATTAAAAAAATTGCTTTTAGTCTAAGGCAAGTACTGGAGTGTTTTATAAACATACTAAAAAGTCAAAGATGTTTTATATACATAATGGTATGTAAAATGAAAAAAAAATCAAAGTTTTAGGTAAATTAGCTTGTAAATTCTCTCAAAATAGGTCTGTTTAATCTGTATTATATAACTGTGCCAAATAAACTTGACACAAATGTGTGATGTTTTGATAAAGATAAATGCAATTCTCTATAGCCTGTGATCTCTGTTAGTAGCGTGTATTGTGTTGTGCTTAGCTGCTCAGTTGTGTCCGACTCTTTGCGACCCCATGGACTGTAGCCCTCCAGGCTCCTGTGTCCATGGGGATTCTCCAGGCAAGAATATTGGAGTGAGTAGCCTATCCCTTCTCCAGGGGAATTTCATGACCCTGAAATCCAACGAGGATCTCCTGAATTGCAGGCAGATTCTTTACCAGCTGAGCTACAGGTAGCTATAGGTAGATGAACAACCTATGCCCATTAGTAGCATAGGTGTATGAAATTACAGTGATGAGAATGAGATGGAGATTTTGAGGTGAAAAAAATGTTACCATGTGAGAATAAAGGAACGTACCTATAATGATTTACTTCTCCCCTACTTTAGTTCCTGTGGAAGAATAGGTAATGGGATAGAGCAGTGTTTAGTGGATCTTATATTTTGCAATTAAATATTTAAAAATTTATGTTAATTTCATTAAACATATGTATATATTCTATTATACCTATACAGATGATGTTTAAAGTGTTCTCCTAATATGAACATTCACTGTATTGTATACTAAGTATAAACCACACAATACATACACACAGCTCTAAAGACAGAAAATTTACCTGAACTCTTACACAAATCTGCTAAAAGTTCTTTCTTATCTAATTCTCTTTCAGTATTTTATTTATAACAATTCATAGATATTTGTCAATTATACTTCAGCAAAGCTGAAAACAATTCAAAGGTGTAAAGTTCGTAGGTCGGTTATTTGTACTCTTAGGATTGTGTATTTAATCATGAGAATAGTTGCCTCAAAAATCAACTGTGCAGGTTTGTATGCTTTCCTTAAATTGCAACAAACAAAAACTCATAGAAAGGTATAAATATTACTTGTAAATTGAAGGAAGGAATCACTGAAAAACTATTAGAATTTTTTTTAGTTCTAATTATAGACATAATGCAAGTGATATTTACATAACTTGTTTAATGGTAAAATCTTTTCTCAAATACCTTGTAATGCCGTGTTTTGAATAATATGTAATAGCATATTGAAAACTTACCAGTAAAAACATTTATTTAAACACATGAAAAGTCAAGAAACATTCATTTTCTTAGGAAGAGGGACAGTATATTTTGCTTCAAGCACTTACATTTCTGGTCACATTTAAGATATAATAGAGGAATCTCAAATCCTAATCAAAGGATACTATAATACACTGCGTAATATACTGTAATACTCTAGGTCTCATCAAATAAAAGCTATAACTATCAACTGATGAATGCCTCAGAGTTTTATCCACATCACTTTCATTTGCTCAAAAAACAAAAGATGTGTCATATTTATAGAGGAAGTAGAATTATGGGTCAGATAAATACAGTTTACAGGAGGGGAAAAAGAAAAAACACACACACACACATTAATATGGCTCTCCTTGCCCTAGGCAGTAACCCTTAAACTGTCTTCTGGGGAATTTCAATATTTTCTAGTGTTTCAAAATCTCTTGTTTCAAATCTGAACCACTTTGAGGAAGACTGAACAGATGAACAGCGCAGTAAGGACTATCACCAGAGTGATAGATTCTGCTTATCTTTGCTTTTCCTTTAGGAAATTCAAGTTTTTTAATCCCCTCAAAATCCTGTTAACTGTTCTCTCACTGAGAAAATAAAAGGAAGCTAAGTGAAGAACTAAAGCACTTATAATTGTCAATAAGCACATAAATGACTTAATAGACATGAATCATAATGGACATAGCAATGCAAATAAAGTGCCAGTGTGATGAGAATTATAACATTAAGATAATGTAAAATCAAATATAAAATTAAATAAAAACTAAATATAAAATCATAGAATTTATTAGAACTCCTAAATAAATTTATGTGCATTTTATATTCTCTATTATCAAATATAACTATTGAAGAAAAATCTGATTAATTCTATTTCTCTTCTCTAAAGTAATTCTAATGAAACATCTTTAGAAAGAATAACTTAATATCTGTCTCTTATACACATCTAGATGTGTATAAGAGACAGTCCCTACTCTGTCCCTCACTCACTGCCACCAATGAGAACTATTGAAATAGTTATTTAGTCTTCTTTTCCTGACTTATCTATCTAGTGTATTAGAAGAGTAATCTTTCTAATATACTCACAATCATATTTTAATGAAAACAGAAAAGGTTTTAGAGTAAAACCAGAGAAAATTCAAAATGACTAAACACTTAGAATGCTTAAGACCTGCTGCAAGTTTTATAACCTCCCTCAGATTCATCAAATATAACTAGTCAATATGTTAGAAGAATTAGGTGACATATCACATATAAAACACATCAGCAGGCAAAGAATCCACCTCCATGCAGGAGACACTGGAGATGCAGGTTCCCTTGGAGGAGGAAATGACAACCTGCTCCAGTATTCTTGCCTGAAAAATTCCATGGAAGAGTAGCCTGGCAGGCTACAAACCAAACAGTCACAAAGAGTCAGACATGACTGAGTTACTAAGCACAGCACATATAAAACACATGCCAAATGTAGCTTTGTTTTTAGTCCTGGAAAAAATGTTCAGTGATCCCACATGGATGTCCAAAATCCTGGCATTTTCCCCATAGCTGTAGCTGCTCTTAAAGTCTCCATAAATAGAGTCTTAGATGTTTTTATTTCTATTCTATTATTTCCCTTTGAAAAAGGAAATAATTGTTAGTGACATTACAAGTGTCATAAAACCAATGAGTACCTAATGGCAGTCAAATCTTCTGTTCCTTTTATTTGAACAGAACTTTTCCTATGTTTGTATTTCCCTTATAGCTCAGCTGGTAAAGAATCTGCCTGCAATGTGGGAGACCTGGATTTGATCCCTGGGTTGGAAAGATCCCTTGGAGGAGGGAAAGGCTATTCATTCCAATATTCTGGCCTAGAGAATTCCATGGACTATACAGTCCATGGGGTCGCAAAGACTCGGACATGACTGAGCAACTTTCACTTTCCTGTATTTAAACTGCTTACATACATAATTAATATAATATTGAAATGGTCCTATTTGTGAATGGTATTATTTATCTCAGTTGGCAACTGATTCTAAGAATTTTCTTTCGGTAAAGAGTCAAGATGTTTTTGATCAACTGCATTTAAAAAGCAAATTAGGAAGCATAGTCTATTACTGTGGATACATTTAGCCTCTGGTCCATGATAGATTCATGCCTTTTGTCTGATGGTTACTATAACATTTTTATGGACTATACAGTCCATGAGGTCGCAAAGACTCGGACATGACTGAGCAACTTTCACTTTCCTGTATTTAAACTGCTTACATACATAATTAATATAATATTGAAATGGTCCTATTTGTGAATGGTATTATTTATCTCAGTTGGCAACTGATTCTAAGAATTTTCTTTCGGTAAAGAGTCAAGATGTTTTTGATCAACTGCATTTAAAAAGCAAATTAGGAAGCATAGTCTATTACTGTGGATACATTTAGCCTCTGGTCCATGATAGATTCATGCCTTTTGTCTGATGGTTACTATAACATTTTTGTAGGAAAAATAAGATACAGGATGTCAACCAATGTCATATAATCATATTTTTTAACAAAATATAAGCTTACAGAGAGTCATCACTTCTGACTCTAATGTATGAAACATCCATTTGTGTTATATGTAGGTTTGCTGTTGCTGTTGTTTGGTCACTTAGTGTGTCTGGATCTTTCCAACACCATGGACTCTAGCCCCCAGACTCCTTTATCCATGGGATTCTCATGGTTTATTACAGGCAGTAACTAAATTACCTTCGCAGGAAGTGAAACTTGATAATACTTAGGTACTCTTGTATGAATGTGTATGTGTTCATTTATTTATACGTATATATGTAAAGAGTTAGGGAACTCCCCTGGTGACTCAGACAGTAAAGCATCTGACTACAATGCTGGAGACCTGGGTTCAATCCCTGGGTTGGGAAGATCTCCTGGAGAAGGAAATGGCAACACACTCCAGTATTCTAGCCTGGAAAATCCCATGGATGGAGGAGCCTGGTTACACTCTACAGTCCATGGGGTCACAAAGAGTTGGACATGACTGAACAACTGCACTTTTTTATGTAAAGAGTTATTTGGAAGTGTCCTAGATTCTCTAAACTGTGCTAAGTATTTACCAAAGGACAAACATTTAATTTACTACTCACAAAATGTACTTCTGAGAGTGAATGGGATTCTATTAGTTCTTAACAGTGGTACAAACTGAGACTGTCTTGGCCTAAGTGAGGCATATGTTTTACCAGTGCTTAAGGTGTTTGCTGGCACTAATAGTAAAGAATCCACCTGCCAATGCAGGAGACTCACGAGCCATGGGTTTGATCTCTGAGTTGGGAAGATCCCCTCAAGTAGAAAATGGCACCCCACTCCAATATTCTTGTGTGAAAAATCCCATGGACAGAAAAGCCTGGAGGGCTACAGTCCATGGGGTCACAAAGAGTCTGGCACAACTGAGCACTGTTTCAAACGTATTTGATTTCATGATAGTATTAAACAGGATCCCTGGTGGCTCAGACAGCAAAGTGTCTGTCTACAATGCAGGAGACCCAGGTTGGAGCCCTGGGTTAGGATGATCCCCTGGAGAAGGAAATGGCAATCCACCCCAGTACTATACCCTGGAAAATTCCACGGATAGAGGAGCCTGGTAAGGGTCTATGGGGTCGCAAAGAGTAGGGCATGACTGAAACTTCACTTTCACTTTCAGAGGCAAATATATCAGATCTCAGGAATCTGAGAAAAATTAGGTAGCTCCTGTTGTGTTTATTTCTCATTACCTTTGATGAAGAATGTGCTTATGTATATTTAAACTGAGTTACTTGATGGTGGTACTGCTCTTCCAACTAGTGGAGGCAGACATATAATTATTAGGTTGGTGAAAAAGTAATTGTGGTTTTGCATTGTTGAACTTTGCTGTTTCATATTGGAATGCATTTTAAATATTTAATATGTTGTCATATTATACCACTTTAATGAGCATTTCTGACTTTATGTTTTTTGTTAATGACCGAGTGCTAGCTGTTTATTTTATATTTATTTTAGACTAGGGAAATGATGTTAGACAAAAGGCAATATAGAATGATTTTCTTATTTGAGTGCAAAATGGGTTGTAAAACAGCAGGGACAACTTGCAGCATCAACTCATTTGGCCCAGGAACTGCTAGTGAACGTACCGTGCAGTGGTGGTTCAACAAATTTTGTGAAGGAAGTGAGTGCTTTGAAGATGAGGAGTGCAGTGGCTGGCCATTGGAATTTGACAATGACCAATTGAGACGATCATGGAAGCTGATCCTCTTACAACCACAGGAGATGTTGCTAAAGAACTCAATGTTGATCATTCTATGATAGTTCAGCATTTGAAGCAAATTGGAAAGGTGAAAAAGCGCAATGAGTGCCTCATGAGCTGATTGCAAATCAAAAAAAATCATTTTGAAGTGTCATCTTCTTTTGTGCTATGAAACAGCAACAGACCATTTCTTGATCAGACTGTGACATGTGCTGAAAAGTGGATTTTGTGTGACAACTGGTGATGACAACCGGTGATGACTAGCCCAGTGGTTAGACCAAAAAGAAGCTCCAAAGACTTCCCAAAGCCAAACTTGCACCAAAAAAAAAAAAAAAAAGAGGTCATGATCACTATTTGGTGGTCCCCATCTGATGCATTACAGCTTTCTGAATCCCATCTGATGCATTACAGCTTTCTGAATCCCAGCAAAATCATTATATCTGAGAGGTACACTCAGTAAATCAGTAAGTCAATGGGACACTGAAAACTGCAACACCTGTAGCTGGCATTGGTCAACAGAAAGGGCACAATTATTCTCCACAACACCACCTGACTGCATGTCACACAACCAACATTTGAAAAGTTAAAAGAATTGGGCTCCAAAGGTTGCCTGATTCCCCATATTCATCTGACCTCTCGCCAACCAGCTACTACTTCTTCAAGCATCGCCACAATGTTTTGCAGGGAAAATGCTTTAACAACCAGCAGGAGTCAGAAAATGCTTTCCAAGAGTTTGTCGAATCCTGAAGCACAAATTTTTTACACTACAGGAATAAACAAACTTATTTTTTGTTGTCAAAAATGTGTTGATTGTAATAGTTCCCATTTTGATTAATAAGATGTGTTTGAGCCTAGTTATAATTTAAAATTCACAGCCCAAAACCATAATTACTTTTCACCAACCTAATAAAACTCAAATTGGTCTGAGGTGAAAACATTTTTCCAGCATGATATAACACTATAAGGAAAAATTGTGAAGATTTGAAAGGTAAACATAAAGTAATAATGCTAGAGGCATTGTTTTATACTTTCATTTAAACTTTGTTTTCAAAAATGGTTAAAATGATCTAATTAGCCTGTTAGACTTGTTTGTTTATAATTCTGTGTAAATTAAAAAAAAAATCAGTTTAACACCTTTCGTACCCATGAACAGAAAATAAAGCAGCCCTAAGCTTTAATATATATATATTTATATGTATTTGGCTGTGCTGAGACTGAGCTGTGGTATTTGGGGATCTATAGTTTTGGCATGGAATCTCTTCGGTGCAGCATGTGGAATCTAGTTCCCTGACCTGGGATTTCCTAGGCCTGCTGTATTGGAAGTGTGGAATCTTAGCCACTAGAACACCAGGGAAGCCCTATGGCCCTAAGTCAGATCCAAAGGATTCTGAGGATCTGACTTCAAATTGTTTAATTTAGAGCTTCTAAAAGTGGAGTTCTCTGATATAAAGTCAATACCATGAGTTGTAAACTATACCATCAGTGTGTTATATGAATAGAACTTCTGATTGATTCCTTTATCTGTAATTGAAAATTATTCTATACTTAAGAAATAAAGAAAAATATGCCTATGTTATAAACTTAAAATCCTTTTATTTGGTGAAATTAACACAAATGAATCTTATAGATTTAGCATTCTTTTCACTAGTGGGAAAGAAGCTGCCTGCCAAGGCAGGAGACTTAAGAGACACAGATTTGATCCCTGGGTTGGGAAGATGCTCTGGAGTAGGAAATGACAACCACTCCAGAGGACAGAGGAGCTTAGCCGGCTGCAGTCCATAGGGACACCACTGAAGTGACTTAGCACAGCATAGCACAGTGAGTATATTAAAGTACCAGTCTTACTAAGTTTACAAGTTTAAAGAAAATACCACAGCACATATTTTGTAGAATAGTCTGCCCTTGACATTAAATTAAACAAAATTGGTCTAATCAAATAGTTTTAAAACCATATGAATTTTAATCACAAATTATATTGACTTTATTTTGTTTCTGATTTGTTATCTGAAAGGAAACAGATCAGTGAAAGAAAGTATTTGGATGTTTATAAAATCAAGTTCCATGATTCACTCACATTTTATATTCTCCAGTGAGGAATAGCATAGTTCAAATATACTACCGACTAATAAGAATACACCTTATTATATGAATAGCATAGTCTGGGGAGACACTACTCTTCAATATACAATTTTTAAACAGATAATTGCACTCAAGATTATAGAGTAATTTATAGTGTTGTCTCTGAACTTCTAAAAGAAACTGTGAAATTTAAGTTATATGCTTTTAAATAAATTAGTCATGTTCATGTGTGATTCAGAATCCTTATTATATTAGTTTCTATGAGTAGATGGAAGATACCGGTTTCATTATACTATTTTAAAGTCACAGAATAAGATAAAATAGCATCAGATAGCATCCCTTTAGTAAAAGCTCGCACTTGTCACTTGACATGCCCTATCTTGTATACTTCAGGGTATCCCAAAGGTTTTTAATGGACAGGCAAAAGACAGAGAACAAGCAATATTCCTATTACAGATAAGGGTTACAGAGTATTCTCAGTCTCTTGGTTTTGACCCTTATGATTTTATTAATGTCACATCTCAGCCCCTAAGAGGTTACTCTGACCCATATGTAAGAGGAACACACTCTACTTCAGGAATATAGCTGAGTGGGCAATAGTCAGCACTAGACCTAGGAGAGATACACAACAATTTAAAACTGCAGCTTAAGTAACTATATCCCTTTTATCCAAAGGATTCTTATAAAGAGTGAAGCATTAACTTTCTGGGGGAAAAAAGGGGCATTGATCCTACACCTACAAATGTCTAGGAATCATCAAAATTGCGGGGGAGTACGAAATGTGAAGTGGTATAACTTTTCAAATTAGATTGATCTTATAAAATATAATGTTAATTGTAAGAAACATAGTGACAATTAAATGTCTCAGACACATTAAGCAATAATGAATAGAAAATACCTTCCGAAGAACTTAGATCATAAAAGTGGACAGGGAAAGCAAAATGAAATCTTAATTGAAAAAATGCAAAGTAAACATTCAAAAAGAAAAAAGAAAGAAAACAAGGCTATTGTTGTAAAACTAAGCTTTTAGACAAAGATTTATTTTTTCTGTATTTGTCTTAAGTTTCATTAACCTATATTTCAAAGGGAAGACATAGTGGAGAATATTAGAAAAATGTTCAATAGTAAAAATTTAAAAATAAGAATGCTAGAGTCATATAATTCAGAAACTACCATTTAGTGTCTTATTGTACATTTTTCCAGATCTTTTTTTTTGCACACATATATGTATACGTGTGTAAGAATTGTTTTTTATGATTTAGTGACTACTGTGTTTTAACTCAGTCGTTTTGATTTCTGGTCTACATCTTTAAATGTCAGTATGTTCTATTTCATCTACTATCAAATCCATATTCTAATTTCTCAAGTTACCAAAAAAATTTCTGTATAGCTGGCTTGTCAAAACTAGAGTCCATATATATGTGTCAGTATACTGTATTGGTGTTTTTCTTTCTGGCTTACTTCACTCTGTATAATCGGCTCCAGTTTCATCCATCTCATTAGAACTGAGTCAAATTTATTCTTTTTAAGGGCTGAGTAATACTCCATTGTGTATGGAATTTAGAAAGATAGTAATGATGACCCTGTAAGTGAGACAACATAAGAGACACAGAGGTATAGAACAGACTTTTGGACTCTGAGGGAGAGGGAGAGGGTGGGATGATTTGGGAGAATGGCACTGAAACATATATACTATCATATAAGAAATGAAGCACCACTCTATGTTCAATACAGGATACAGGATGTTTGGGGCTGGTGTACGGGATGGTCCGGGGAGATGGTGTAGGGTGGGAGGTGGGAGGGGGCTTCGGTATTGGGAGATCGTGTACACCTGTGGCTGATTCATGTCAATGTATGGCAAAACCAATACAGTATGGTAAAATAGAATAAAGTATTAAAAAAAAAAAAAAACTAGAGTCCAGGCCAGGGTTACATTTCATGTCAATTTTTAAATTAATATTAAATCTTCTTAATCAAAATCAGTACCTTTTATCATGATATTCACATTAAAAATACAAGCAAGTTTTCTTATAGAATATTGTTGCTTTTCAACTTAATTGCTTCCTTGTGGTTAATTTTTTTTTTTTAATTTTCGAGTAACTTCTGCTGAACTAAGAAGGATTAGGCCTCTTTAAACATCCAACAAGAATTTATGTATGAATTTTAAGTGTAGAAGCTCTAGTTCTTTGCTTCTTTGGATTGTTTGTAACAGTCCCACTCCTGCAAAGTGGTAAAAGAAGAAAACAACTAGAGGAAGGCAAATCAACCAAGGAACTGCTGAAGGAAAATAACAAAAGTAAAAGCTAGCTAGAAAATCACAGAAATTACTGTCTGTTGAGTTTTTAAATGTTTTATTTTCATTGCCAGGACTAAGTAGAAATGCAATCCACTTGAATTAGATGAAAAAAATAGAGTCAGGAATCTTGTTCTGTTGGAAATGATCCCTTTTAAAATGAAAGACAAAAAAATAGAGAATTTTCTTTTAATTTATAGTGACATTGACAAATGCTTTCATAAATACATGCCATTTATTCCTTTGCAAAATAGATAAGTAGAGGAAGATTAGAGTTTAGTTTAAATCTGCAGCTAACAAAATGCTGGGGACTATTCTCAATCATGCAAAAATCCTTTACAATAAAACATTGGGCTAAGGAAACAAAAATGTAACTCTTTTTATAGTAGTGACTTTTCAGAGATGTATTAGGCACTTGAGCTGAAAAATATGCCTTGAATTGAAGACTTAAAATGTTTTCTGAAATGCATATTTAACTGGAATACCAAAAATGCGATCTTACACATACCAAAAGGCATTACAATGATGAGTTTGTTTCCATACTGTAGTATAATTTTCTCAGCATAGATTTTTATATTTTTAGAAAATTCTGTTTAGGAAAATCTAGTTGAATTATAGCAACATTTCAATGTGCTGAAGGACTTTCAACTGCCAGGCAACAACCTTTAGGATGAACCACTTTTTAAGGTTTCTTTTCAGTTTTATATGACAAAAATATAACCGTTACAATGTTTAAAATATATGACTTCATTTATAGAAGAAGTTAGAATTTTTTTCCAACAGCTTTTTAAAATTTAAATATTTTACTTAGTTCTTTTGCAAATAGTAATATAAAACATAAAACACTTTACCATAGAAAACATGAGCATTCAGGGAAGTCTTTTTTAGTTTTGATATCTATCATGACTTCATAGTCAATATGTGTTTTACTCTGAACTGTTTCATATGGCATAGGAAATTAATGTATTTCAAGACTGACCACAGGAAGCATACAGATACTAATCTATTCTAGGACAAGAAGTTAAGACCATAAACATTACTTTTCAAGTAAGCAGAAAACAAAAAGTGATCAGTTTCGAAAGCATGTCTTGGTAAGCATTATATTAGAGAAATATTTTAGGAATAGAAATCTCTGGTCAGTGTCTTCCTATTTTAATGCTGTTAACGTATTTTTACTTAATGTATAGACTTCTCTCATGGGTATATGATGCTTAGTCATGCTTTTGATAATAATGCTTACTCCAGTCATAACTCCGAAAACTTGTCTGACCCAATTTTCATCTTTCTCCTGCCCCTGTTCCCAACAGCATTGCCCTTGACAGAGTTTGAAATGACACTTTGTCAATGCATCTCTCTGTTGGTATCTTTGTATGCCAGAGGCATGGGGTTCATATGTCCTCAAACCACTCATTCTTGGTTTAGAACAGTGGTTTTCAACTGGCAGTGACTTTGACATACATTTGGCAATGTCTGGAGACAACGGCATGACTGGGGAGAGGGTGAGTGTTGCTGGCATCTAGTGGATGGAGGATGAGGATGCTGCTAAACATCCTAAAATGTGTAAGACAGTCCCCAGAAGGAACAGGTATCCAGCCCTGAATGTCAATAGTGCCACTGTTGAGAAAGCCTGCTTTAGAGAAAATGTTGAAAATAGTAGCATATGTCACAACAATACTATTTAAATGCATTTTTCTTGTTTATAGATAAAAGTAAAACAATTTAAAGTGACCCTGTATCAAAAATTTGGCATTTGTTCTTCATTGTGTTATCAAATTTTACATGTTCATCAAATGGCATGTTGTGGCTGCTCATCCCCAAAGATTAGTTGTCTGTGCATGGTTTACTATTAAAAAACAAAGCAAAAACAAAAAAAGTGCAGTTTTTACCATGAGAAAAGGTAATGCGTTTTTATTTGTGTTTCTTCTAACTGATTAGACTTGTGATATGTGAGTAAACAACCATCCTTTCCTCTTTTTCTGTCTTTTCTCTCTTACTCTTATTATTCTCTTTTCCATTCTGGTTGGCAGGACTCCTCTAATTGAGCTGGAGTCATTGGTGGGCTCTTCATCCTGGTCATTGTGGGCCTAACATTTGCAGTTTATGCTCGAAGGAAGAGCATCAAAAAGAAAAGAGCCTTAAGAAGATTCCTGGAAACAGAGGTGAGATGTTCATTTCTTCTGTTCATGTGTTTAGGGACTTTCGTTAGAGTTAGAAGGTTTTTATGATAGTTTTTAATCCAAGTGAAAATTCTATTCGGTTTTCTACTGAGGATTTATAGTCTTATAGTATGCTTTGGTAGCTTAGCGTGTAAAGAATCTGCCTGTAATGCAGGAGACCCGGGTTCATTTCCTAGGTCTGGAAGATCCTTGGAGAAGGGAATGGTAACCCATTCCAGTATTCTTGCCTGGAGAATTCGATGGATAGATGATGGGGTCACAAAGAGCCGGACACAACTGAATGACTAATATTTTCTACTTTATATTATACAAAGTTGAAGGAAAATCAGAGTGTATAATAAATGTAGCCAAGGCAGGCTCATGACTTGAAGAGGGCAAATAGTAAGAGTCAAGGAAATTATCATATTGGGAAAAGAAGATCTGTTTCTTTGGGGGCCAGGGGGCCATTAATAAACTCTAGTATATCAAAGTAGGAGATACAGAAAATACCTGAGTAAGAAGATATCTTCGTAACAGAACTAGAAAAATGTTAGCAAGAGATAGGATTATTTTGGCTAAAATGAAGCCAAAATGCTTGAATGCTTTAATTAAGGGTCATTCAGTGGGTAGCCACCGATCTCATTATAGCATCAGTGAAAAGACGAGCTTCAGGATAAAGAAAGCTTAGACCTTCCTACACTATGCATTTAATACTGCGCATGTTATTTATTGTGAATAAGTAAATTACCATAAATATTATAATTTCTTTTACATTGCCACACTGAGTTCTCTGGCATGCAAGATGATCATTTTCAGCATACAGGCTATCAGAGGGAAAGCAATTGCAGAAGAATGTGTGTTATACCATAGCTTTCTCAACTTAAATCCTACCTGTGTCTCCCGAAATACACATACCCATGCCTGTCTGAACAATTAAGAGCAAAACTGTACTGAGACAGCCTTCTCTGTGATTGCTTTCTGTAGGTGTGTCTGACTTCCTCTTAACATTGAAAAGAATGGGAATATCTGCTCATTCATAAGTTTA
This sequence comes from Madoqua kirkii, assembly GCA_006408675.1. Taxonomy (NCBI): domain Eukaryota; kingdom Metazoa; phylum Chordata; class Mammalia; order Artiodactyla; family Bovidae; genus Madoqua; species Madoqua kirkii. The sequence continues at coordinate 31,857 of SJYC01059136.1, forward strand.
TCACACTGATAATGAATTAAATTTTAGCTCTTCCCCCCTAGAAGTTGAATGTAGATAGAAGAAATATGTGACAGTTTCAGAAAGCTACTATACAGCTACATGTAAGGAAATACTTTCTAATGATAGAAGTTATCTGAGATTAGAATGGGCTGTCTTATCAATAGACTCATTCAAACATTAAGTAGTCAGTTATAGACACAGAGTGAACATAGTAACAATTTTTACTTAAGCTGGATGATGCAGAAGACCCAACTTGATCACTTTCAGCTTTGTACATGTGAACATGAATAAAAGTTTGGCAGGCAGAATTCTCTCATATGGCCAGTTTGGAGCAGTCACTGAGAGAATCTTGAAAAGTGAACTAAGTAAACTAGAGTTGAAGAAGAATGGAAGGTTTGGTATAGCAGTGGATATTAGGTTCTTGAATAAATAGAAGACAAATTCTGTCTCTTACCCTTGTGTAGGAAAGGCTCATTGGTATGAAAAGAATTGTCTTGTTTTATTAATATAGTGCTTTCTAAGAATGCCCATTAAATTGGCATTTCATTACTAAATAAATGCACACTAATTGGTTTTGTAAGTACATTCTATTTTTTTTAAATAGAAAGTTACACTTAGGGCAAAATTAGATTATTTTGAATTTCCATATTTCTCTCAGTAAAAGTAAATAACTATAATTTTCTACCACCTAAACAGAAGAGGAATTCTTAAGAGAATCAACTTAAATTCTCAATTACTGAAGCAAGAAATCTTGCCTCAGAGGTGAAAGTCGTTAAAACCTGAGGTGCAGTTGGAAGGTTTTTAAAATTGATACACTTTGCCCAAATCTTTTTCCTCCACAGTGTCTATTTTTCTGTTGCATACATAAAAGTAAGAAATCTTTTTTTAACATACATTTATTGAGGTGGAGATAAACTTAATGTTTTTATATATGCTGTAATTTAAAAATATATTAATGAAAGGCAATCCTATCCCTTGAAGTGACAGATTTGTTGCCTATATTATGGCAGATAATGTTCCAAAATTTTTCATCTATGCTATGTACCATTTTATCCTTTAACAATCTTCTAAGGTAATTATTGCTACACCAGCTTTACAGATGTGAAATGAAGGGCCAGGAAGGGTAAATTGCATTCTAAGCTTATGAGTGGCAGCAATGGTATAAAATCCCACAGATTTAAACTCTATCATACTGCATCACAAAATAAAACTATGCTCCTTTTAATGATATATTAAATTCCTGGGGAAAAATGTGTTTGTAAAAAAATAATTGAATGATACTTAAGAAAATTGCAGAGGACTAAATGTCTTAGGTAGAATTGTGAATTGTGAAGTTTTCAAAATATGAAATTATTGCATAGTATAGGTCCTTTGGAAGGGGATTTCTTTGGAAGGAATGATGCTAAAGCTGAAACTCCAATACTTTGACCACCTCATGTGAAGAGTTGACTCATTATAAAAGACTCTGATGCTGGGAGGGATTGGGGGCAGGAGGAGAAGAGGACAACAGAGGATGAAATGGCTGGATGGCATCACTGACTCGATGGACATGAGTCTGAGTGAACGCCGGGAGTTGGTGATGGACAGAGAGGCCTGGCGTGCTGCGATTCATGGGGTCGCAAAGAGTCGGACACGACTGAGTGACTGAACTGAGCTGATAGGTCTATATATGCTATGTGATAAGTCACTTCAGTTGTGTCAGACTCTTTGCAACCCTATAGATTGAAGCATGCCAGGCTTCTCTGTTCATGGGATTCTCTAGGCAAGAACACTGGAATGGGTTGCCATGCTCTCCTCCAGAAGATCTTCCCAACCCAAGGAATCAAACCCTCATCTCTTACATCTTCTGTAAAGGCAGACAGGTTCTTTACCACTAGGGCAACCTGGGAGGCTCATGTCTATATATAGACTTCACACACACACGTACACACACACATACACACACACACACATATATGTTAAGTGTATCTAACCCAAAGTGCAAAAAAAATCCAGTTCCCAAGTTTACATATGATTTTTGTATGACTTTTGCATGTGCTTTAAGAAATAATTTATAAAAGTTTCTCATTACACGCATAGTATACATATCAAAATCTACCAAACAAATTCTGTACAGCAGGATTCAAATGAAGATGATCCTCTGCAGGAGATTTTGTTTTCAGGTTTAATAAAGACTTGTGTGATTCTTTCTGAGATTTATGTGACTTGAATGCAGTTATATGCATTATTACAATTTAAATTTGAAAATGAAATAGAAGTATATTATCAAACTGTTTTTTAAAAAAGCCTAATTTTATTGATATTTTTTATCATTTTTCCCAAATTCCTGCTAAGTGTTACTTATATTCATGATCCTGTTCAGCTAATTAAGTAGACCATCATGTTCACAGGAGCATTATAATAATACCAAGTTGGAGGACCACACTGCAGTTAGCCTTATAAACAGACATTTTGAAATAGTGTGGTGGTTTTCAAGACAATGTGAGTGGGAGTAGCCCTTAATTATTTCCTTATGCTGAGAAAGAACAAGCTATTTGTCTGTATTTAAAGTTTAATTCCCTTATTAACTTTAAAAAAAAAGAAAAAAAGAAGCTCTTATTTGTCTCACTTGCTTTTTCCCTCCAGCATAGATAAATTTCTAAAATTTTAACCTTCAGTATAGACTATTTGGTATCTGGAGTCTCTCTTTTGTCCACATTTTTGTTATTGTTGTTGTTCTTCACGTAAGAAATTGGCACACATTTACATACGTTTCTCCTGCTCACCCATTCTCTCTGGCGATGGCATCTAAACTATGACATCTAAAATTATCAGCCTAATTTTACCCCATAACCAGCCCACTTCCAGATCTGGCATTGCCCACCCTAATCTCACCCTTCAGACCTGTCCTTCTCTGTGTGTGTGTCTCTTCCATGCCTTCTTCCTTCTTCCTGAGGCTGTGTCTAAACTGTTCTTGGTGACAGTATCCTCCCCCATGTCCATCCATGTTTATTATCTCAAGACTAGTTTTAAAGTCTACCTCCTTTTAGGAAGCCAAAAAAGCAAACCTCATTCCCCCTTTGTTATTTTATTCCTCTTCATACCATAGCATTCATTTATGATCTAGAATCAATTCATAGAATTTTAGAATGTTTAACCTGGAAGATATTCTAGGGCCTTGTTGCTTAAAATGTGTTCAAGGACCAACATCAGAAAGAGGCATCTTCTAGAGTTCTATAAAAATGAAGATTTCAACCCCAAATCCAGACCTACTGAACCAAAATCTGCATTTTAACAAAACCCTCCAGTAATTTTCGCATACGTGAAAAATTTAGAAACACTGTATTTGTTTATTGACATTGTGCTAGCTTGTTTTTTTTTTTTCTTTTTTTATTTATCTACTCTGACTTCCTTGGTAAAGATAGTAAATGCAAAAAAAAAAAAAACTAGCTTTTTAATTAAAAAAAAATTATTTAATTTTTGTATTAAATTTCCTGAGATGAAAAAAAAAAAAACTTTGATAGAGTATAGTTGAATAAGTAAAATCTCTGAACCTTAGCTGAAGTTGTCCAAAAGAAGGAATATGAAATAGAATTAAAAGCCCCTTAGTAGTCTCTGCTGCTGATGCTAAGTCGCTTCAGTCATGTCCGAATCTGTGCGACCCCATAGACAGTAGTCCACCAGGCTCCCCCGTCCCTGGGATTCTCCAGGCAAGAACACTGGAGTAGGTTGCCATTTCCTTCTCCAGTGTGTGAAAGTGAAGTCACTCAGTCGTGTCCAAGTCTTAGTAACCCCATGGACTGCAGCCCGCCAGGCTCCTCCCTCCATGGGATTTTCCAGGCAATTAGTCTCTAGATTTCTATAAAAAATGAAGAAAAAAACATCCCTTAGACTAGTAGACCTCAAGGTATATACTTATTACTTGTGTTCACCCAGGTGAAGAGCATCCAAAGAGAAAGAGTAGGGCTAGAGGAATGCTGAGTGCTACATTTCATATACATATGGTTCATTGATATAAAATGGGTTTGAGTGTATTTTTTATGTGTGAGAAAGCGAACCAGACAGAAAGAGAGAGGAACACTAATCATTGGTTTGAAAGTTGTATAACCGTATTTTTTGTTTTCCTTTTGCTTTGTAGCTGGTAGAACCCTTAACTCCCAGTGGCACAGCGCCCAATCAAGCTCAACTTCGTATTTTGAAAGAAACTGAGCTCAAAAGAGTGAAAGTGCTTGGCTCAGGTGCTTTTGGAACTGTTTATAAAGTAAGTAAAAAATAACACATACCATCAGTTAGTTTCAGTTTTGTTTCATACTTGTTCTAAATAATAGCCAGAGTTATTGTTCTAGCCACCCTAATTTCCTTTTTAATATTCTACAAGCAGAATCTTTATAGTATTGACAAGTTGCTACGCAAATGAATTCATTAATTTGTATTGACCAAGTTGGGTTTGAGGCAGTCATTAAAAAGCAGGAAACACTGATGCAAAGCCAAAATGTGGCTCTTTCTCTTTGTCTTCTGAGCTCCTTTTAATATCATCTGCCTTTGGCAAATTTGTCCTTATTTCAGAATAGCCAGATCCACCCATTTGCCTTTGCCCCTACACAGGGAGCTATCCTAGACAGACTTAGGCAACGTGTTCTTCTTTCTTTGCCCTTCCTCTACTCTCTGATCCTGTCAACTTGGCACTTGCCACGGACACTTGATATTTACATCTACAAGCATTAAATCATATGCTGCTGATTTTCAGCATCCTCTGAAAGGAGTTTTGGGTGGAGAACAGAAATGAGGCACTCTGTGCTCAGGGAAAAATTGGCAGAACAGGCCTTCAGGTAGGTATTTTCAGGAGCCGATTTTATGAACCCAACTCTTACATCTCCTTATATATAGAAAAGTACTAAAATGCTTCAGAGTGAGGAAAAGGCTTCATGAGACTAGCAGAAATCTGGAAAGATACATGCTCAATTGCATGTACTCTCTCTCCACCGAAATCACATAAATACTGACCTTCCCCCCCTTTGGAGCAGTTTGTTAGAGCTATTTGAGGTACTGTATCCTGGACTTCAGTCCTCATTTTGCCCCAAATAAAACTTAGTTGCACCTCTCATGTGCATTTTTTTAAATCAAAAATCCAAAGACCTATCCATCAGAACCCTACTAGCCCATCTCTTTAAAACACACAGAAATATACACTGAAGTGTTAGTAAAACTAGTTTCTAAAGCACTTTTTTACCTACCTTATAACATTTATAATTTAACAGATAATTTCTAGTTTTAATGTCTTCACCATTATATGCAAACTAAAAGAGTGACTTTGTAAAGTTCAGGTTAGATAGAAGGAGAGGGTAACAACAGGGGTTTTAAA
>SJYC01059138.1:0-10442 GCA_006408675.1 Madoqua kirkii
TGATGATATTATCCAAGTCAAATATTATTATTATATATATTTCAATGATTTTTTTCTTTATCTTTTGGCTATTTAAAGCCATTTTATGTATACAAATGAATTTTATAATAGTGTAAACACCTTGAAAGCAGAATATATATGTGACTCATTTTCTGGTAATGAAAGCACATGACTGGTTAAATCAAATTTTGTGTCTGATCTAAATGTTGTATCTCTGTTAATATAGATTTAATGTGAAAATTTTTTCCCCACAAAGGGTATTTGGGTCCCTGAAGGAGAAACAGTGAAGATTCCTGTGGCTATTAAGATCCTTAATGAAACAACTGGTCCCAAAGCCAATGTGGAATTTATGGATGTAAGTACAGACACCAGGAGATCACATTTTTATCCACTATTGACTACTTTTAAAGTTTAAAAAAAAAAAGACTCCAACTTCAAAGTGTCTTCTCTTGTAATGACATAATCTTATAATTAAAGGCTTGAGCAAGGGTCAAAAACTTTTGCTTAAAAGACCAGAGAATAAATATTACAGCTTATTCCTGCAATGTAATCTTTGTGGCAACTACTCAGCTCTCTCCCTTTGGTAGATTATCAACCATAGACAATTAAAAAAAAAAAGTGCAGGAATGAGTCTGACTGTGTTCCAGTAAAACTTTATTTAGATGAGTAAGCTGAAGGCCAGGTTTGGCCTGCAAACCAAATCCTGCTCTCAAGTGCCATGTGTTTAAGCACTGTGCCAAAGTGCATTTGAGAGTAGTGATGAGGATTTGAAAAATTAACCAGACTAGTTTATTTTATTGTTGTTATGATCTATTTAGTTGAAAACATCGATCAAGATTAGTTTCAATAGTTGCCATTAAATTTAAATTAGGAACCTAGTAACTCAGATAATTGCTCATTGAAACTTAGTTTTTTCAATTCAAACTCTGAAGAGAAGACCTCATAGGTAAAATGCTCCAACTATAGAATAGCTTACTGGTAGCTCAGCTGGTAATGAATCTGTCTGCAATGTGGGAGATCCTGGTTCCATTCCTGGGTCAGAAAGATCTGCTGGAGAAGGGATAGTCTACCCACTCTAGTACTCTTGGGCTTCCCTGGTGGGTCAGACAGTAAAGAATCTACCTGTAATGCAAGTAGGCTTAGGTTCGATTCCTGGGTTGGGAGATCCCCTGAAGAAGGGAACAGCTACCCTCTCCAATATCCTTTCCATAAGAACCCCCATGGACAGAGGAGCCTGGCAGCCCCCAGTCTATGGGGTCCCTAAGAGTCAGACACAACTGAGTGACTTTCACTTTTTTTCATAGAATAGTAAGAGAGTTCTGAAGAATAAGTGCATTTTATAAGGTCAATGGGAACTTTGATTTCCCCTAGCAAAAATTGTAGATTGAGCTGTTCAGCAAATTTCAGAAGGTACGACAGATGAGACTTGATATGTAGCATGCTGTTATTTTTTTACATTCAACACAAGGTATCTTGCCAGGGGTACTATCAAAGACTCATATGTATTCTTTCTCTAACTTTTAGCATAATGTCTTCAGTAATAAGAATGATTTTGATTTTCAAATGACCTTTATATGAAAGTATATGCACTCTGATTTTTAAAAAGATGAATTGCTGTGCATTTCTACCCTTTTCTCTTGTAAGCTCTTTTGTAAGTTTTATAAGAGTTCAAATTGTGGTGCTGGATAATTTATTTGGGTATAATGCTATAACCATCTCATATAGGTCTGCTTTTAATAACTTATTGGTTTTTATATAATAGGGCTGATAATTTTAGTGAAACCAACCAGTTGCTCTGATTGATTGATGCTGATGCCAAAAACTGTATTTATTATTGTTGATTGCTGAAAGCTCAAAGTGTTATTGTCACTTAGTCCTTAAGTTGTGTCCGACTCTTTTATGACTCCATGGATTATAGCCCTCCAGGCTTCTCTATCCATGGGGTTTCCCAGGTAAGATCACTGGAGTGGGTTGCTATTGCTTTCTCCAGGAGATATTCCAGACTCAGGGATTGAACCTGAGTCTCATGTATTGGCAGGTGGGTTCTTTCCCACTAGGATCACCTGAGAAAGCCCCTGCTTGCCTGTACCAGTGCAAAACCGAATCTCCAAGACAGGGCTTGGGTGAAGTAGAAAAGAATAGCTTATTGCTTTGCAAAGCAGAGGGAAACAAAGCAGGCTTTCACTCTTGAAATTGGTTGTCCCAGCCCTGGATGGTTTAGTGAGGAGTTCTACAGCAATGGTGTGTGGAGTTGCTGACAAAAATAGGGTGTAGCTGGGCTTGCATTCCTTTAATATGGCCTCAGTTGCTCTCTTGAAAGTTTTGAATTTCTTTTATCTGGAATGAAGAGTGCTACTCTTCCATTTGTTGGAGGTTTTAGTTCTTTTTTGAACTGTGGTGTTGGAGAAGACTGTTGAGAGTCCCTTGGATGGCAAAGAGATCCAACCAGTTCATTCTAAAGGAAATCAGTCCTGAATATTTATTGGAAGGACTGATGCTGAAGCTGAAGCTCCAGTATTTTGGTCACCTGATGTGAAAAGCTGACTTGTTGGAAAAGTTCCTGATGTTGGGAAAGATTGAATGCAAGAGGAGAAGAGAACAAAAGAGGATGAGATGGTTGGATGGCATCACCAACTCACAAGCTCTAGGAGTTGGTGATGGACAGGGAAGCATTGTGTGCTGCAGTCCATGGGGTTGCAAAGAATCACACAGGACTGAGTGACTGAACTTAGTTCTGTAAAGAGCTCAAAGATATTGTTATATGCATCTCTTGAGAGGAAATAGCCCTGCCCCAAAGCTACACTATATTTTCTGAGCTGTTCCTCCCTTGTCTCTGGATCCCTTCCCTTCTCTGATGCAATTGATTGAACCTCTCTTTTAGAACTCAGCCAAGGTTGTGGAGGCTGAGCAGAAAGGCTCCCAAGCCCAGGAGCCCCACAGGGTCATGCTTAGTTTCAGTGCTGTGTCTTACTGATTTATGCTAAATATTTAAAAAATGATCCTTGTTGCATATTTACCAACACCTATCTAAGATCTGTTGAATCCAGTAACTAAGTATTCTTCCTTCTGCACTTATATTAATATGTAAAACTGAAGACATTTTCATCGATGTCACAATCAATTTGATCTTGATCATAAGTATAAATTTGTGAAGGAAACTTTCAAAGTAAAAATGACAATGTGTAGACACAGTGTAGGTTAATATGTAAAACTAGTATAGAAAGATCTTACTCAGTCTAGACTGCAGCCAAAGCTGAAATTCACAAGAATGCTAATAATCTCTGCTGGAGACTTGGACAGCCATTTTTGTCATATTTCCATGGAAACAGACTGGCAAAAAGGGGTTAAGAGGCTACAGAATAATCACCTAGGAAAGAAGCTCTGAAAACCTCATCATGATTTTGAATGATTATTTGAAAGCTCCTAACCCCATCCATTTTTTCTCTTCTCTCATCTGAAGTCTATTCCCATGGAAACAGAAATAGGGATGGCAGCTTGAAGTCATAGATTTCTGCTGAAATTTAGATGAGGCTCTGATTGAGCCATGAAAGGAATCATTTTCCTAGATAGTTGATGGATCTGGTGACCAACAGACTCTAACAGTCTGATCTTATTAAAAGTGAAAAAAAAAAAAAAGAAATGAGGGAAAATATTTTGACTGCACTTTTCCTACCTGCTGAAAAGTTGCTAGAAGATTAACAGATTGATGGACTGCTATTGGCAGTTTCAATAGATAGCAAGCATTTTCTCAACTTCTTTCATATCATTAGGAGAGCTTCACAATGATTAAAACACAGCTAAATTTGCAAAATTAATGGTGAATTAAGCATTTTAAGTAGATAACTTTAATTCAAACACATAGCTACTCTTCATACCTAAGTTTTTAGCTCATTTGTTATGTGTGTAGAATGTTGTAAGTACTTAAATAACATATCAATAAAAAGGTCTTTGTTACCAAAATTGTTTGTAATTTGGACCTAAGAATTGAGCTGAAATTACATATATTCCCACACTTATTAAGTTAAAAGTCAATTATGGCATATGTCTTAGTTTGAGTTGTTCCAGAAGCAGAAGCTGACCATGAGACAAGGATTTGAGTGAAAGTAGCTAATTTTGGAAGTGAGGAACCCATCAGTAAGAAGAAATGGAAATGAGAAAGGAGGATCAGTAAAACCAACTGCCATCATGACTGGAGTTTCTTTCCATTGGAGAGATTCTGGCAGCTCATGTAGGACATACACCTCAGAGTTACTCTCCTTTAAGTTCAAGGGAGGTGATGGAAGGACTCCAGCTGTTAGTTTTTGATTGAAGGATACTGGAAGAGAAACACGTTTATTCTCCTGCATGCCCTCCCTGCTGAATGTGGCAAAATAAGCTTGAATAGCAAGAGAAAACCACTGGGCAAAGGAAGGCAGGAGAAAGTCAGTACCGCACTATGGAAGAACATTCCAAGGATAACTTTCAAACAAGAGTAAATGTGTCCACGCTACATATCTCTTTAGAAAACTGGTTCTGTAGATATGTATTTATATATGTGTGTGAGTGTGTGCATGTGTGCCTATGCTTTATATCATCTTATAGGAGGAAAATAAAGTGTCTTTTGCAAACAAACTGCATACATTTATGAATATGAAGTGTCAGGGGAGTTTGTAATTTCCTCAGTTCTGTCTCACCACAGCAAAAATTTGAAGTGAAGGATGAACCAGTGTATATCTCAGTTTTATTAGGAAAAACAAAGGATAGTACACCCTTGAGGAGTAGGACAGGTGGACCCACAAGTCAAGAAAAGAAAAGAGAGGTCTCAATTCTTCTAGTCTTTTCCTTTTATACATTTGTCTTCTCATCCCTGAGCCAGCCCTATGTAAACTGGGCTAGCCAAGAGGGCTGTTTGTTTCACATGAGGTCCTCGGACCTTCCTTTGTTCTATTTTCACAGACTTTTCCCTTCTTTGTCTTTTAGCCTCTGCCTTCTGGACTCCTTTTTCCTTTTATAATTACCTAACCTGCTCCCCTTAAGAGATAGGAGGCCCAGTTCTTTGGGAATAGGGCCATCAAGGTTTCTCTGGCTACTTCTGCTGAACTAGGATGGAGAGGGGCATGGGGCCTCCCTTTCTTGCTAGTCTCAAGCCTCAGAGTCCTTATAGCAGTGTCCATCTATGGACACTTATATATCCTTGTTGAACTGGCACTGCATGTTGTAGCTTGTTGACCTGAGCAGAGACAAAATGGGTTAGACAGTTGATAATGCATGGAGCAATCATAAGCAGCATCAATATGATGCTGATAACATCCTTGTGATAACATTAGCCAACTCCAAATTTCCCCAGGAAAAGGATCCCCCAAAGAGACTGCAGCTACCCCATGAACTCTCCAGCTTGTTCTTTGAGATCCTGTAGGGTCTGAATGTTTTTCTTGAGGACTATGAGACTTTTCTTTAACTTAGCTGGAGGTATTTACCCAGAAACAACACATCCCATTCAAGATGGCTGAAGTTCCTCCTATTTCAGGGATTAGGAGATCTACCTCCTGTCTATTTTGGAGTACAACCCCTGCCAAGCTGTGTTGACTCTTTAGAGCTGAGAAATCTTATCCCCAGAAACTTAATTTTGGGGGTGTTCATTAGAATGGCACTCATTTGTAGTTCTGAATAGGTATCTGAGATCTCCCAGGGGCTCACAGGTGTACTGAGTGTCCTCTTCTGTTTTCTTCCATGGCTTGACTTGTGAGTAGTAAATCCAGAAGTCGTGTCCTGGTATCTTGACTGCTGCAGGAGTAAAAAGTATTACAGGGTAGGGACCCTTCCATATATGGTTGGAGTTGAGCTTTTGGGGACCCATCTTTCCAGACTTTAATTAGGACTTGGGTCCCTGGAGCACATAGTGGTGACTCTTTAGAGTGTTTTGGTCCTGGTTGACACTCCACAAGCATACTTCTGTTGGAATTGCCCAATGGCCACAGAGTCTGAGCCTCTGGGTCTAGGAAGAGGTTGTTGACATAAACGAAAGGTCTCCCATATAGCATCTCATAAGGACTAAGACCAGTCTGTTCCTTAGGGGCAATACAGGTGCAGAGGAGAGCTATAGGTAAAGCCTCCTTCCATTCCTGGGAGGTCTCCTGGGTTATCTTTTTTATTGCTAATTTTAAGAATTAGTTGGCTCTTTCCTCTTTTCCTGAAGACTGAGGCCTCCAGGCATGATGGAGATAATAAGTAATGCCCAATGCTTTAAAGGCCTCTTGGCTGACCTTAGAAGTAAATGATGTCCCATTGTCACTTTGTAATGACCTGGGTAAACCAAATCTTGGAATGATTTCATGGAGCAGTTTTTTTACTACGTCCTCAGCCTTCTCACTCCATGTGGGAAAGCCTTCAATCCATCCTGTGAATGTATCTATAATGATGAATAGGTATTTATACCCTTGAGAAACCAGCATCTGGGTGAAGGCTATTTCTCCTGTTTCTCCTGGGTAGGTCCCATGTCGTTGGATGGGCTGGGCCATCTGGAGTCTTCAAGCTTTTTGTGGGGTGTTTAATTGGCAAGTGGAACAAGAGAAGACCACTTGCTTATAGTCATTTGGAGGCCTGTTCCTCTGAAGGACTTTTCTAGTAATCTTTGGAGGGCCTTTTCCCCTAGATGAGTGGTGACATGTAAGGAATTAACCAACTTCCATTGGAGGTTCTCAATGGGAGAAAAAGGAGTCCCTCCTTTTGGGACCACCCCATATGATCTTGAAAGCCATCACTCTTAGTTTTAAGGGTCTCGCCTTCAAGATGTGAAGGAGTTTCTGGCAAACTAGTCTGTGGAACTAAGGTTCCTGTTAGGTCATAGCTCTGTAATGCTGCTCTCTTAGCTGCCCGATCAGCTACTTGGTTCCCTTGTGCCACTTCTGTGCTCCTTTTTTGGTGTCCTTTATAGTGGGAGACTGAAACCTCAGTGGGCAGATGGACTGCCTCCAAGAACCTAAGGATTTGATCACCATATTTGAATGGGGACCCTTAGGTGGTCAAGTGGCCTCTTTTTTTTTTTTTTTTCCCACATAGCAGCATGTGCATGTAGCACCAGAAAGGTATATTTGTAGTCAGTGTAAATGGCCACTCTTTTTCCTTTTCCCAGCCCTAAAGCTCAAGTCAGGGCTATGAGCTCAGCTAATTGGACTGAAGTATCTGGTGGCAAAGATTTAGCCTCTATGGTCTCAAAATTGTAGACTACTGCATATCCAGCTCTTCTTTTTTTCCATCCAAGACAAAGCTGCTTCCATCAGTGTATCAGATTTCCTCAGGATTGGTCAGAGGATCTTCTGACAATCTCTCTCACGATTTCATCCAGTTGTCCAATGTTTCTAGATATGAGTGAAAGGAGAGAGAGTCCTCAGAGGTAGGCAAGAGGGCAGCTAAATTAATAACCACACAAGGGGAGATAGTCAGGCCTGGATTTTCCATCAGCACTACTTGATATCTGAGGATTTTTTTATCAGATACCCATAAACGGCCTCTCCCATTTAGGAATTGTTTCACCTGGTGGCTGTTTAAAATAGTTCGCCCCCCAAAGAGAGTTTTAAAGCATCTTCTATCAGGATTACAACAGTTGCAAGATTTCAAAGGCAGGGAGGCCAGCCTTGGGTGGTTGGGTCGAGTCTCTTGGATAAGTAAGCTACAGGCTGGGCTCAGGTCCCAACCTTGGAATTAACAATCCCAAGGCTATTCTTTCTTTTTCATGGACATAAAGTTGGAATGCTTTTTCTGAGTCTGGCAACCTCAAGGCAGGTGCTTGAGTTAAGGCTTATTTTAGTGTAGTCTCTGCCTTCTTTTGTGGAAAAGGCAATGGCACCCCACTCCAGTACTCCTACCTGGAAAAATCCCTTGGATTGAGGAGCCTGGTGGGCTGCAGTCCATGGGGTTACTAAGAGTCAGACACGACTGAAGTGACTTAGCAGCTGCAACTGCCTTCTTTTGTGGAGTTCCCCACATCGGTGGGATTGAATCATCCCGTCCCTTCAAGCTTTCATATAAGGGCTGGGCAATTAGACCATAGTTGGATATCCAGATTCTAATATACCCAGTTAGCCCCAGGAAAGTTTGCAAAACTGGAGGATTCCTTGTACTCAATCAGAGGACAGCCTCCTGGACCCATGTATAATCTGAACTCCCAGATAAGTGACTTTTGTCTCGACCATCTGTGCCTTAGCACAGGAGACTTTATATCCCTTCTCTGCCAAAAAGCTTAGAACCTGAATTGCATATTGTTGGGCATTTTTCTCATCTGGAGAGCAGGTTTGTAGGTCATCTACGTATTGTAATATTTTCCTATTAGTTCCCAGGTCCAGATCTAGGAGATCTTGGCTAAGAGCCTGCTTAAACAGGTTGAGGGTACCTCTGAACCCCTTAGGTAATACTGTCCAAGTCATCTGTTGGTGTTTCCTATTCAGAGGCAAAAAGTTGTTGGGATTCTTTAGCCAATGGTATGCTAAAGAATCCATCTTTGAGATCCAAGACTGTAAACCACTTGGCACTATGCAGGATTTCTCCCAAAATTACATAGAGATTGGATTCTGTGGGATGGAGAAGGGCTACAGGTTCAATTATGATCTGGAGATCTTAAACCATTCACCAGGTCCCATGCTTTTTCTTTATAGGGAGGATTGGGGTGTTACACGGTAAGATAGTGGGGACCATTAGCCCACAGGCATGGAATTTATTTACTAGAGGCTATAGTCCTTCCTGAGCTTCTCTTCGAGGGGATATCATTTCCAGTTTGGAAACCGAGTGGGATCTCGGAGAACAATGATGACTTGTTCAGAGTGATGGGCTCATCCAGGAGTCCCCTGGGCCCACACCTGGGGGCTAATTTTGTCCTCCCATAGCTTTTGGGTCCTCCCTATTGGACAGGGTATAATGGGTTCCTAAATAGTAACAGAAGCTGTAGAGCTCTAAAGGCTGAAAAAGCTTTCCATCACAAGGGTGGTGGCAAACATTATCCCTGGAAGCCCAAATGCCCTTGAAGGGATGCCAAGAGATGGACTTTTAGCAGGCATTGTGTGCCTGTCACCTGGCTTAGTGGGTTCACTGAGAGATGCTGTTGTTGCACATGTTGTAGGAAACATGGAAGATGAAGGCCTGAATATCTAAAGAAATTGGATATTTTACAGTATTTTCCTCCTAGGACAGCTAATTTCTAGTTGTCCCTCCAGAAGATTGTAGAGGCAACATTCTGAGCCCAGACAGGGCTCAGGAAAAGAGCATGAAACTGGAGGGAAGGGGGCAGGGCTTAAAAGGATGACATAACCCAAGTGCATGACAGAAACCAATTAAAATCAAATGGGTCCAAGATGACAAGTCAAAGTCAATTACCCTCCAGAAGATTGTAGAGGAACATTCTGAGCCCAGACAGGGCTCAGGAAAAGAGCATGAAACTGGAGGGAAGGGGGCAGGGCTTAAAAGGATGACATAACCCAAGTGCATGACAGAAACCAATTAAAATCAAATGGGTCCAAGATGACAAGTCAAAGTCAATTAAACCCATTGATCCTCAATTTGCAAACTAAGTGACACTCCAGAGGTGCCAGGACAGTTTCAAGGCACTGTCAAAATGAGGACAGACTGTCAAAACAATTGGGAAATGTCCAACATCCCCCAATTGTTGGAATGATCTTCCCACTCATTAGCATATGAAATCACCCAATTGTGGGGGTGAGGGGGAACTAACCACACCACATTCCATGGCCCCTCTGCATGCACTCTCCTCTGTGATGGCCCATACCCTGTGGAGTATGCTTCTCTCTGAATCTGAACAAATGCACCTCTTACTTATCGCTGTGTCTCTCACTGAATTTTTGGAATGAGACATGCTTTGTTAGGTCCTAAAGCCAGGCACCATGGATTTTGGCTGGGCTCAAGTCCCAGGAGAGAAGAGCTGAAGGATGGACGGGAGGTAAAATCAGTGGGAAAAATATGCTGAGGAATCCCCTTCATAACCTGCCAGAAAATCTGTTAACTACCTGACTTGTGCTCACAGGTTTCATTAGTCTGATTTTTGGCATAAAGAAAATTAAGGACAGATGAATCCCCCACCCACTTGGGCAACAGCTACTGGGGCCCAGCAGATAGTGGAGCCTTTGGGACACACTGAGGCATAGCCCCTTTCAGAGTCCCTCAACTGCACCCACTGCTGCTTTCTTGTTCGAGGGGTGTGGCGGGGGAGGGGTTCGAGGAAACAAGAAACAAGAGATTGTAAAGGAATTAAGATTTTCTTAGCCATATATTCTTCCAGCTATAGGGTCGGAGACTTCCTACCCCAACTGGAGGTCTTCTGGAATCTGAGACTGAGCCAGGAGAGCTTTCTGCTGAGGTTTTTTTTTTTTTTTTTTTTTTTTTTTTTTTTTTTTCCCCTTTTTTTTCTATTTTTTTTTTTTTTTCTTTCCCTTTTTTTTGTTTTTTTTGTGTTCTCT